>JAZHYW010028628.1:0-44018 GCA_037355805.1 Ixodes ricinus | reverse complement strand
GCTAAACCACTCAACCACCGATCCCCCCCAAAAAAAAGGATGAATTACGCGATAAAAAAAAAAAAGATGAATTATGCAAGAAAAATAAAAAAAGAAAATAGGAGCAATAGGCAAACAGTTTCAAGTCCAGCAGTGTGAATGTAGTTTTTTTTGTGCGTGGTATATTCTTTGTAGAATGGATAGTTGGGCGAGTTGGTGAGAATTCATCGTAGGAAACAGCCGCGACTAATAAACAGACGAGGACGAGGAAGAAACACACGGGACGAGCGCTGACTATCGAGCTAAAAATCTTTAATAGGAAAACGCATGAAAACGGCCATTCATCTTTGGCAGTACCCCCTCCGTCTGCGTATCACGGGGCTGAAGATTCATAGCAGTGCGATGGCACGTGTTGAACGCGATAAAAAAGTGATATGATGCTAGCCCAAATTCAAAAACGCCACCTCACAGTGAGGTGGCATTTGTTTCACAATTGAGAACCACGTAATTACTACAAATCTGTTTTGCACGCTCATGTTATCGTACTGTGCTTTTGTACATTTGTACATGCATTTGCATCCCCCCCTCGGAATAATGCCTTCTTAGGCACTGCAAGGTAACCGGAATAAATAAATAAATAAATAAATATAGGGTTGGCTGGATTTTGGGGCGGGGGCTGCAGCCCCCATAACTTTTCCCCCTGGCCACGCCACCACTGCCTGGCTCGCTGTCGAGACAGGGCTGCGTCTTGGGTAGTCCCCGAAGATAAGCGCGTGCACCTGCTGCTGCAAAGCAACTGTCTCGGACAGCGCGCCCGTGATGAGGTGGACTGCATTCCTTTCAGAAGCACGTCTGAGAGACGCTGCAAGCACGACGTGCGAACGCGTCGTCACGTGTTTGTTTTTTTAGTATTTCGCTGCTTTTTTTTTAGGCTAATATAAAGAAGCGCGCAAAGCGTATCATGTACAAGGAAACACCTTAGTTGGGCGTTCTCAATGCGGCTCTACAACTTTCCAATTCACACCTACGGCCCTTATAGCGGAACGCTTAAAAAAAAACCTTATTCTTAATTAACTATTTAACTAGGCCACTGAAAAAAAAACAGTGTGCACTTTCCCAAGACGCTTTCCAACCGCACACACTTGGGTTCGCACTCGCAGAGCGCTCTGTTTTGTTGTGAAGTTTGGGGCAAAGTTATCAGGGACACCCAGTATATGAAGTTCACATATATCAAAGAAATCAAATATTTTGTCCTTTGACCTAATGTTTCATCTTTGCTGAAGAAAAGAATTATGGCCACACTAAGCTGGCTGGAACTAGATGACACCCAATTGGAAGGGTTGGGGTCACCAGTAAGAATGCCAACTCACCTGAGCTGCTTCCTGAGTAGTTGGTTCTGCTGTTCCACTTCCCGGAGTCTTTCGGCCAACAGAGCTTCCCTCTTGGTCAATCCCAGTACACTGTCTTCTCCTGACAACGACATAAAGAAAACCTTAAGTTCACAAATTGGCCATCCCATTTTTTATTTATTCATTAGGATACCTATATTGCCAGGCGAGCATTTTTGTTAGGAGGTTACATAATGTGAATACATATTAAACAAAACTATAAACAACGCTGGCGCTCTCGTTAGTTCGACCTCAGCTTAAATCTGACTACCATGCTTAATTCGATCGTGTTCAAAAAAGTCCCGGCGAGTGCACTTACAGACATTTCTATGGGAGGAAAAGTCTGAGATAGTTCGAACTCGGGAAGACTCCGCAATCGGATAACTCGCCCCGAGCTGCACGCGCGCGGGCTCACGTCGCAGCGGGCACCACGGGCAGAAAAACCACCAACGCACGGCGGCGGCGACTGGGCCCTTTGCTGCAAAAGCCGAACGTGCGCAAGCATGCGCCTGCTCCTCTACGCCGTCATAGAGATGGGCAGCATGCAGACGCAGCCACGAACCAGAGCAACCAATCTGGCGAGGAGATGCGCGGAGAACATAGCACGTGGTCAGGCACGTGGAGACAGGGCGCGCTCTCAAAGCGCTTTTCTGTAGCATCGTGTGCGTCCATCTTCCGCACCAAAAAGCGCTGGCTCGTTTTTTTTTTTTTGTAATTTTTTTGGTTTTTTAGTAGTGCCGCCTGGCCGCCAAAATATTTCTAAGCCAAAGCCTGGTGACTGACGTTTTGTTCTTGTGTTCTCCGGGTATGCTTTGAGACATGCAGAAGGTGATGAGTGACACCAGATACTTTGCTGTGGGCTTGGGGCAGTAAAGTCCCACTTTGGAGCAGTTTTGGAGCAGTAAAAGGCTCACTTTAGAGCAGCTCAGGAGCAGCAAAAGTAGTTTCTGTAGCCGTGAAAGTAGGTTTTGGAGCAGGTCACTGAGGTCAAACAGGTGTCTAAAAGTGATTTGTTGTTCCTAAATGGGAAAATGTAGCAAAAATATATGCATGCACATCCCAGAATAATTTTCAAGCAACATACGATACATACCTTTCTATCTTCTATTGCATTGAAACATAGAATATTGGCAATTTAAGCAAAGGAAAGGCTTGAGAACCATTCCGGCAGCAGGCAGGAGTCATGATAGACTTATATGGGAGGCCCCGACAATAAAAGTACAACTTGAGCCACGCCAGTACAAAACCGTCTATTTAATAGGACCAATTGTAAACATGTATCCTGAAAACTAAACCACTGCAAGGTGTCAGATAAACTACCTTCGCTGACTAGCAGTTTTTGTTTAATAAAGAATACATATCCAATCACTGCTTAAAAGCCCTATCTCAAGTTTAGTAACAAAATACAAGGCTACTGACATTTGACAAAAATTCAGATGCAAAATAAAATGTATATTTTATATCTTTAGACATCACCACAGTCACTCGCATATGCAGCTTTAAGCATTGACTAGAAGAGCAACGCAACCCTATGTACTCCATAAAATGGTGTGCATTGCGTGTCTCCATAAAAAATTAAGGTACCACAACATGTTTCAAAATAACGCAGTCCTTGCTGACCTGTTGTCATTAAATCCAAATGTTCTTAACCCTGTTCATAAAATACAGTAATCTCTACACCCAAGTTAACTTACAAAGCCATGTCTACATTTACTTTAGATGGAAAAATATATTGTCTTAAAAATATCACAGCCACTAATAGAACGCATGTGCCTCGTGCAACAGGCGATTCTTCACGCGCTAGGCGTCAAACATGGAACGGCTACCAAACAACAGGTAAAACTGAAGATATGGATACATTGTATTTTACTCATGTTGACGCATATTGCATGCGCTCGCAAAGAAAAACAGAAACGAAACCAACATAGCGCATGTTCCTTAACCGCGCTCGCAAAAAAAGAAAAACAAACGTAACTAACATAGCACGCGTTCTCAACGACTAAGCGTGCAAAATATGATGCAGCTACCAAATAACAGGTGAAGCTAGTAAAGATCCAATTACTACTTCTGCTTCATGTTGATGGCGAGTGTAGCCCCACGGTGCCGAGACACCAACTTCCACGATCACACGGCAAATCGGGACCCCCGGGCAATCCACATACACGCTTGCCTAACCGCGCCAACTAACTATGCCCGAAACCAAACCGACGTGTTCGTATATCTAGTCTTTGTAGTCAAAATCGACGATCTCACTCTCGATGAACTAAACGTCGACGCCTGCGCCCTGCGGTTACATCGTGGTTCGGAGCCCCAGTCGAGTTGGTACGGGTCACCCGCACTGACGCTTAAACAAAAGTACACACCACGCAATTTGGCCAGTGGCCGACCGCTTTCCGCTAAATTCAAAAGAAACACACAAAAAGAAATAAAAAACGCTGAAATTGGCATTTTTGGAGCAGGCTGGGCGCGGAAGTGAATTGGCGCAGGGTGGCGCAATTGGCGCAGCGCTTCCACCCCTGGACATGCGTTTTAAGCGCAGACGGCAGCAGAGCATCCGTGAGTACTTTGGACAATTAAAGGAAGTTTCATTTTGTCCGTTTTTCTGTCCTTTTTTCAATTCGAACATTCGGATAATTCGACCCAATTTCAAGGTCCTGTCGAGGTCGAATTAACGGACGTTCACTGCATATACCTTAAAAAATGAGAACAAAAAGATTATAGCCATACATCTAACACGCATCTTGTAAAACTGAAATGAACACTGATAAACTAACGATGTTACAATCAAGGCAGATTCCACTCGTGAATGGCAAAAAGTACAAGGCACTAAGAATGAGCAGTCACAGCAAATTTTTATTCCAGGAAAAACATTTTAGTGCTTGAGCAGCTAAGTCCCATCACAAAGTACCACAGCAAGGTGAAAAGGCACAGACAGGAAGTTAGGATCTCACCATTCGAGTTTCACAGTTTCTGCCTAGCCAGATGTGGGATGAGCCCATCCAGTGTTTGGCAGTGATGAGGCTAGGCAATATATCCTTTTTTTTTTTTGCAAAACGAGTGACTTTTTAAAATGGAATGTTCAGGTTTAAAAACATATAAGGGTATTTCCACATTGTTTCTACTGCATACTTAACTTGTTCTTAAGTATTACATCTGTCCCAATGCTAAATAAAAGGTAATGATCACGACACTTTGAATGCATTTTTCTACATTTCAATTTTTCACTGCAAATTCGTTTTAGTTAACTTATTGTTTCATAACAGGACTAAAAGAACAGCTTATTAATTTTTACAATGAAATTTAAAGGAATGTGCTATGGAATTGTTCATTTACTGAACCAATGCCACAGTATCCCAGATAAGACTTTCAGAGGGTAATATTTATAAACTGTTGGTTCATATATTGTACATAAAATGCTTAATTATTTGTTAAATTAAAGCCAACCAACACAATGAGTAGGTGCCAACAAATAATTAACAATGTGGAAAAAACAAATGGTTGCGACATTGCTTTGCATCTTAAAATACATCTCCAAATAATATATGGTCTTTTCGAAAGTATAGATCTAAATGTTCAAACCATACATTACATCCCATTTTTATTGGATGGTTTAGACCACAAGGGCTCTTCATATGAAAAAAAAACAAATACGTTTAAAAATGCCTTTTTAAAAAAAATTAAAGAAAAGTTTTTGGATTGAGTTTCCTTTGTGGGCGTTTCTTGTCAAGATAACTTTTTTAGTATAACGATTTTGTACTTCTTGAACAGGTATTTCTACAAGCTTTCATTTGATATATAATTTATGTCATAAAGTTGAATGTTACGAGGGTTATCATCCAAACCTGGTAAATTATATCAAAGAGGTCAGGTTCAATATTTTTCACAAAAACAAAATAAACACAACTACATTTACTTTTAATATGTTGCACTCTCAATGTAGTTTAGAAAGCCACGTAAAAGATATCCTCGTTGCGCGGAAGGTATCTGAGCCTAGGCGTAGCTCTCAAAAATGCTACCTGTGACAATCATCCAAATCCCAAATCCCCCTTTGGTCCTTTAGAAGTCAAAAACTCAAAAACTATAACGAAAAAAATTGTTTTCAGTTTTGTCCTAGTGAAGTGTTTTCCCAGCAGATGTATTTATTTCAAAAGTTTTAGAGACATGACCTCTTTTTTCCTGTACCAATGTGAAATGAAATCGCCCAGCATTTAAAGGGACCATGAGGGCAAATTGGAAGCTTTGTTTGACGATTGCAATGGCTGTCAGGCACGTCTCGGACACTCACTGTTGATCAAGTTCCAGGCCCTGAACGGACGTCTGGGTGCCACACCAATCAATTAGAAACTAGTTGTGGTGTAAGTACTCGTGCTCAGTCATCTTCAAAGATAGCCCACCTAAAGTTTTCCCATTTAGTAGTTTTCCTTTACCACAGAGTCTAGTTAATTTTTATTTTTTTTATTTATTTATTTATTTATTACCTACTTCGCTCAGTGGGCATTACAGTAAGGGGGGGGATAGTACATGAGAAATAGCGCAGAACAGCAAAATATACAGAAGATGCCATATAAAACAAAAAACAATATCCTCAGTACAGTGCTAACAAACAAAAAATTGATACAACAAAGGATGATGGGCACCTTACATCAACATGATAGTGTCAAAAAAGGAGCAAACAGAAGAAAGTTCTACTAAGGCATCCGGGAGCATATTCCATTCGTGGATCGTCTGGGGAAAAACGAATACTTTAGGACATCAGTCCTCGCACAGAATTCTCGAATTTTTTTGAATTATCTACCCTGCGGGAAATGTAGGAAGGCGTTATACAATATTTTGACTTATCTAGACCTGTGTTCCCATAATAAAGATTGTGCAAAAACTTTAAACGTAGACATTTCCTTCTAAACTGCAAAGATTTCCATCCCAGTGTGCGCTTTATTTCTGAGGAGCTTTCCCTAAAGTTATAATTATCTGAAACAAATCTAGCCGCTTGGTTTTGAATCCTTTCTACTTGATTAATACATGTTTGCGTATGCGGGTCCCACACAATACACGCGTATTCTAAAATCGGTCGAACGTAAGAGAAATAAAGAGTCTCTTTCAGGTCTGCAGAAATTTGCCGAAAGTTGCGACGGAGGAAATGTAACATGCCGCTAGCTTTAGAACATAAACCCGTGACGTGATTATTCCATCTCAAATCATTGGACAACAAAACTCCAAGATATTTTGCCTCAGTAGCAAGATCCAAAGGCTGGTTACCTAGAAGAAAAACTGAAGGAATTACTTTACGTTTTCTTGTAAATCTAACATGGATACATTTGGATGTATTAAGAAACATCTTCCATCTGTCGCACCACCTTGAAATGCTATCTAGGTCACTCTGTAAAACTTCAACATCTGCGTCAACGCGTATTTCTCTATACAAACACACAATCGTCCGCATACAACCTGATGTGAGATGAGATTCCGTTTGTACAGTCGCCCGACCGATTATTCGGACTTGGCGAGGGGCCGAAAAACGTCAGAATAATAGAGCAGTCCGAAAAATCAGCAGATTGAAAACTTGCCTTCATTAGTTTCCAAGTGGGCTTAAAAAAGCCGTAAATAGTGCCTTGTTTCAGGTTACGCCTCCGTTTGCGGTCGGCGACGCTTTCTGTTAGCTTGAGAATCACTGCCTTCTTTTCTAGCGTTACGGTCGAGTACTTTCTGCGCTTCTTAACGACACATTGCGGTGGCAGAACAACAGATGGGGCCATGACGTCCAAGCCAGCGCTGTCTGAATGAGATAAGAAGCGCAAATCCACGAGCGCAAAATGGCGACTGACGAGCGCGACGGAACAGAAGAAAAGCTACAGTGGCTTAAAGGGATGCAGAGCCGAAATTTGGGGAATTTTCAAATTTCGTTCGGAAATGGGTCAAGCATGACGTGTAATAACTGTAATTCATAATCGCAGGTTTGTATTTTGAACGATTGGCTATATTTTTCGTTCCAAACGGTGCACTCGAGCGAGCGCTCGAAGAGAAGCGAACGGAGGGCGCGATGCGTCATGGGATATCCGGCGCAAACAAAAACAGAAAGAAAAGTTTCCCCGCATTCGTGACGTAGCAAGGCTGGCGGGATTATGAGCTTTGCCCTTGGTGGCGTTGTCAGCGTTGTGGTGGTGTCAATAGCGTCATCGCGTTACAACCGAGCCGTTCGAAGTGCCCGTGGGGTGACGAGCGTGTGGCTGGCCCAAGAAGCACGTAGCTTCCACAGCACTGTCAGCTTAGGGCTGAACGGGGTGGGGAAAGCAACTTTTGTCCGAGTTTTGAGCTGACTGGCTAATCTTCTAGGGGGAGAATGGCTGCATCCGGCTGCACAAACGAGGGTCCGAGAAAGAGGAGAGTCCACCCTTTCCGTCTTCTTGGACTGTTTGGTTCAATTCGCGATTTGTGAGTTGGGGAGGAAAGCTAAGAAGGAAAATGTTGAAATGCCAAAGAGCGGCGCTGCGCCAGAGGAATCTGCTACGTCACGACTACGTAGCAGATTCCATAACGTTGCTAGACTACCTCCCAAATAGGCTCCGCATGCATCCACCAGGTGCACATTGGAAGATCGTTTATTTAGCTTTAAAATTAGTTTTCTTGTGCCTTTCAACGGAAGACTGGTGTTTTTGAGGTTAGGGTGCAACATGCAACACATTCAAGCTAGAAAATGAGCGCTGAAATTTCGTTTCCCTACACCTTTAAAGGGGGTAGTGTAGTTACCGCGTAGCCTCCACCTTGCATCGGGAACGGCCGCTCCTTGGAAGACGGTGTAGGTGGCGCTTCGATCCGCAGCACCGTTCGGGTGCCTCCACCGGCCGGCAGATAGAGGCACCCTAACACACTTCATAACTAATATAAATACCTCACAAACAATTATTTGTTTCCAGTGAACTTCCCACGACATGATTTCTGTTCGTAGGTGAATAAAAATGTGAAACTAGCAGACGACAGTGAAGTCGACTGCTGCGAATCGGCCGGAGCTGGCCGGAGCCAAGCTGGCCAAGCGGCCGAGCCGGAGCCATAGCCGGAACGACGGTGCTGCAAGCGCCAGCGCCACCCGCGGCCGTCTTCCAACGCTGTGCCGCTTCTCCGGTTTCCTTCGTTACACTACCCCCTTTAAGCCACTGTAGAAAAACAAAGCAAAATTATAATAATGATGATGATGATGACGTGCAGCTAAATGGAAAAAAAAGGGCTAGGATAGCGATTACCTAGCGGTAGCACTCAGGAGTACTCAAGTAGCGCTGCCAAACCAAGCCAATCCATTTGCAGCCAACATAGAATTCAAAATGGCCGCTTCTCGATGGTGTTTTCCGCTGGTCGCTCGCGACAATTTTGTCCGAATAATCGAACTTTCGGACTTCAAGCTGTCCGAAACATTGGTCGTGAATATGCACTATTTCTATGGGGTAGGTCACGGTTCCCGCCTTTAGGTCCGAAATGTTGAACAAGTCCGAATTATCTGGAGTCCGGAAAAACGATCGGCGACTGTAATATCATTTATAAAAATTAGAAAAAGAAGGGGGCCTAAAAACTGAACCTTGTGGTACACCCGATGTTTACGGATACATATGATGAGTGAATTCCGTGTTCCGTGCTAGACACCCTGAATTTCGAATTCAGGGTGTCTAGCAAATTGTGTGTCGTGAAATTCCCTGACTTTTCCAGGTTTTCCACAGACAATTTCAGATGAAATTCCCTGACCACGGTAGAGGCGGTTAAATATATGAGACCATTATAACACTAGACACCGAGCATTCAGCACTGTGAGGATCCTTTTGCACGGGCTTAATCCACCTTGCAAATTCCGAAATAAGGTTCGGTCCAGTACCGGATCAAACGAGCACTTTCTTGCCGCCAGCACTACGTCTGTGAAGAGGCCACTTCCGGAAACACGATGAAAACATGTCGCTCAACCACACACACGTCAATAACCCGAATGGCAGCATGGCCGCCAGATGCACACTTTTGGATACTTTCGGCTTAATGGCTTGGTGCTGGGATCTTGCTGTGACTTTCCCATTTGTTAGTAAATCTAGTATCTCTAATTGTAACTAGCCTGAGTGTCGCACCCTGACTCTAATTCAAGGCTTGGACAGGATTTGTTGGCTGTTCCCTTTGCATCGAGGCAAGCGCACTACATTGGGTGAGCAAGACCAGCGCTCAGCTCTAAGCAGAATTTGTTGCCTATATTTCTGCCCCCAAATCCTCAAGTCTTTTCTCAGGGCACTCTATGAGCGTTTCCGGCTCAATACTCACCTACTGGGCTCACTTTTTGACAATATCCCTGACAATTCCCTGATTTTTCCCGGTAATTAAAATTTCCCCTGACGATTCCTGGTTTACCCGGTCGCTAGACACCCTGGTTTTACCCTTTAACTTTGCCACTACCGAGATAACTCGAGGAGGCCTCCGCACGCACACCCCCTGCTACTCTCGAGTATACTCATGTTGCTTTTTAAATTCACTCCCAAAACAACTCGTGTGAAAAACATAATGCGGTCACGTCCCGCCATCTATCGGAGGAGTCACATGCAAACTTACAGAACTTGTAGGTAGATTGAGCAGATGTTTGTACATCCGCAGTGCTTCGTCTTCATCTCTGCCGCAGCGCAGCCACGAGTCATGGTGAGTCAGCGTGCCCGCGTGCGTCCACGCTTTGATGGACAAAGAGATTCATGAGCTGTCGATGAACTCGGACTCAGATAAAGTGGTAACGATGAAGGAGCTCCAGCTACGTGACTTGTCGAGCGACGACAGCGAAGGAGGACCCCTGCTGCCGAAGAATCCGAGCAAGAAGAGGACATACAGCCAGGTGGAATGACTGTTGGAAGAATTCCAAGCCTCAAGGAGCTCGCTTTTGACCGATCACCTTCAGGGATCTGCAATGGCATCACAGTGGTCTCCAGTGAGCTCGAGATATTTTTAAGCTATCCGAT
Organism: Ixodes ricinus; assembly: GCA_037355805.1. NCBI lineage: Eukaryota > Metazoa > Arthropoda > Arachnida > Ixodida > Ixodidae > Ixodes > Ixodes ricinus. The sequence goes on along the minus strand of JAZHYW010028628.1, from coordinate 33,688 downwards.
ATTGTGGAAGCAATTGTGGAGCAGACATCATTTCCCAGCGCCAAGTAGCTGCCGCGCTTCACGCCGGCAGCCAGATCCCGGCCATACCCCAGCGGAAAAGAAAAGAAGCGACTCCACGCGAGTTATTCGTATTTCTTGCTGTCGTAATGATCATGGCACATGCAAGGAAGGGCACCACTGCTGAGTATTGGTTCATGGATCCCCTTTTGAGCACACCCAGATTCACAAAATTCACGAGTCGCTTCCTCCTCATCTTGAGAGTTGCTCCATTTCTGATAATGAATATCAGGTTCACAATGACAGGCTGCACAAGGTGCGCTCGGTCCTCCTAGATGCTTCAAAATATTTTCAAGAGGCCCTCCCTCCCGTCCAGGATCTGCGCACCCGACGAGAGGCCTGCTGCTTTTCAAGCGGTGATTGTCATTCAAACAATATATCCCATCAAAACGAAGCAGGTTCAGCCTGGGAAATCGTTCGTAGTCTGTGGCGCAAATCCAGGGTTAGTGCTGGACATTGGGATGTAGTATGCCGGCTCCTCAACTAAAATCAACAACTCCGAGATGGGATATGGAGGCCTTGGTCGTTCTCACTTTGTTGGACAGAGGTACCTGGACAAGGAGAACGTCCTCTGGGTCCGTGGTGGTACACCAGTGCCGGCCCCGTTCACCTACTTTCTCGAAAACAAGACCCACGCCCTGCAGTACAGTGCGGAAGGACAGGAAAGGTGTCCCACACGAGGACTACCAATAGCAGGAAGGGGAAACCAGCGACATGTGCAATGACCAGCTTTTCTTCATTCGCTGGAAGGACAAACGCGACAGAGTCGCGCGTGCTCCCGGCAGAAGCCTAAGGGTGGCACAGTGGACTCCGCAAAGGTGGACAGGAAGACTAGTGAGAGCAAAAAGATACCCCCGGTTAGCGATCGCCGGAGGCCACAACTTGTGCATGGGAGCTGTGGACAAAGTAGACACGAATGTGACCATGACCGGTACAGTCTACAGAAAGTCCAACGAGTGGTAAAAAAAGTACTTCTTTCACCTCTTGGACACCACTGTCCTAAACAGCAATGCACTGCAAAGCGACCACATCCGTTAAAAGAAGGAGCGTGGCGGACTTTCAGCTCAAACTAGTCCGCCAGCTAATCAAAGGGATTCTCACTATCTGTGTTCTGGCTGCCAGGTGCCACTTTGCGTGGTGCCCTGTTTTGAAAAGTTTCACACTAAAGAAGTTTTCTAAACGACTGGACAATCCTAATTCGCAGCTAATTATTTTGTTAATCGTTGCGTTCATTATTTGTAATCAGTAAGACTTTTTTATTTCAAATAAGCTAATCCCGAATAAATATGTTTACATGTCTTGGAGAGCATCGTGGTGCATTACTAGCACAAAATTTCCACTGAACCAACGTACATAAAAAAACACGGCAGGGTGAGGAGCTGTTGGAAAAATATCCGGCAGTGAAAGGGTCAAGGGATTTTACGGTATGTGTTTCATATGCACTCCACTGCTGTATCTTGGGTGCTGGGGTCAGTCAAGCTTGTTTCTGAGATTTTCCCCTTGTCCTTGCCAACATTGATTTTCTTGGAAAATAAAGGAATTATTCTGTTCGTTGACTCGCCATGCTTGTACCCACTACGTTATTATCGGCTTTGGTTTTCTTCGCTCTAGTTCAGCAGTAACTGATTCCAGTACCTCAGAGTTGCACATAAATGAGCCCAGTTTCAGAAGATAATGGTATGCAAACAAGGTTTCAGCCACTAAGGGTGCTCTAAATTTAGCCTCTTCTACCGTCATACTCTTCCTTACCCCACACCTTCACAATGTTGTGAGGGAATGTCGAACTGCGAAGCAGAGAGGCAGAGAGTGAGAGATTGAATCCTAACCACTGCTGTTGAGATGCTGGTTTAAGAGAGAGCAAGTGCTTGCATTTACTTGACCTCGCTGCAATGATTATAGTGATAATCTGTAACAGGCTTGAGCTGAGCTTGTTGGTTCATGCTTCAGGTAAGGCCAGCTGAACTAGAAAAAACATACACATAAAGAAAAGACCATTCACACCGCTGGACTAGCAACTGATTTTCTTTTTCTTCCTCTTCTACTACGAGTCCCACTTAAAGGAAATATTCTCTTTTCCTCTTTTTTGCTTCCTAATTAGGACGTAATTTTTCCTCTTCTCTCTCTCTAAGGGGCACACTCTGTGCATGGGCTCCCTGCCTTTCCTTGTCGCCTGCTCGCCTGGAGGTCTGCTCAAGAGGGCAATAAACACTATTGAAATCAATGTTTCTGACATGACGTGGGGACCCTACGCTCCAATTCAGATTTGCCACTAGATTTTGTGAGGAAAACTGATGTATCAAAGTGACCAATAAACGTTTGCATGTAGGTGCATAGCCTGCGGGATGCGCAGCACAGAGGGAGAAAGGCGCCCGCATTGCGTGCCAGTCGCGATTTCGTGCGATTCTGCAAACCTCCAACAAACATGGTGCCGGAGGTTGGCGTCGGCATGGCCTTTGCAGCCTCACGCTAAAAATTAATTTTGCACGCAAAGTGCTATTCTTGGTTGAGGTGACACTAAATTGACGTATTCAGAGCGGCAAACCAGCACGCTAAAGAAAAGACCTAACCGCCCGCGGGTGGCCGTCGTAGTGCGGCTTCGAGACGGCATGAACGTTTGTGCTCCGTGTCCGTTTACCTCGTCTATGCAGCGCTGGTGCTTTTCAAGCATTTATGGCATCGATCGTCACGAGTTTCTTATTTTGCGCGCAGGTGTGTGCTCATGTTCCGAGTTATTACTAGTTCATACTCTTTCTGCACGTGAGTGTGACTGTGTCCGGATATTTAATCAAATGGATTAGGGCTAGCATTCCCTAACGTTGACTTGGTCTGTCTCACCTAGAGAGCATATTGACTACCATTTCTATTGCGACTACCGCACTCTTCCTAGGAGCGTGTGCTTACTGCACAAGGTCGCAGTAGTGCAAATGATGCAGCCGTAGCTAATGCGCTCGCCGTAAATGTATCCACTGGCCACGAGTGTGCGACAACGCACCAATGTTCTGTGCGTGAGGATTCCCTTTCGCAATCCAAGGAAAGAGCAGACAACGGTGATTCTCGAGTCACGACGGATAATAAGGCGTATTAAAATATTTAGGAATTGACTCTGGCCGCATCCACGTTCAAGACGATTAAAAAAAGTTAAGGGCCACAAGAAACCAGCCAAAAAATGAAAAAAGAATAATGGGGGTTCTAGAACAATTAAATTAATATTACAGGCAGAATTCGCATTGAGCTCGCTGGGCAAACGGTAAATCTCCCCATCCCAACATGGCGGAAGCTTGATGCTGCACGCTGGATGGTGCCCGTGTTATCCAAAATAGAAGTTCCATGGAGTCTCTTATCCGCACATCGATACACCAATTCAGTTTCCCAGCTATATTTAAGGGCGGCAGAAATTGATGTCCTGTGAGCTATGCTACGTGAAGTTACGCCAATATATTTAGTGGAGAAATTGATGAGAATTGGCCCTTTGTTTTCGGAATTTATATTTGTAAAAATTGAGGGGAGGGGGGGGGGCAAGAGGTTGGCCGCTTTGTTTCCAAGCTGGTAATCGGGGGAGAAATGGGGTCTTTCAACAAAGTATTCTGGTATTCGGGTTTTTCAGGTTATATTTAGTGATATATATAAGTATAATTAACGATAAAGAGAACTTTATCCAGTGCCAGTACATAGTGTTGTTTCACAATCAAGTGAGTAAGGTACATAAGAGATAGCATTGGAACATGGTATAGGAGCTCCACTTGGGCTTTTTGATTTGCCATAAATTCTCTTGGGTGACATAGTCTTCTGCATGAGCAGCATCACTGTCGCTATCCTAGACTTTGTCTGGCCTTCGTAGATATACCAAATTGAGAGAACATACTTTCGATGTCACAGATTACGCATACAATTGCAATGCACAACAATATCTGCCTCGGGACCGACAGGAACAAAATATCTGCTGTTCTTGTCAAAGCAAAGTTTTGAGAGAAGTTTTTATCCTTCTCTTTTCTTTTCTGTGATGGCTGAAATAAAAAGAAAAGAAGGACAAAGAATACTTCACAATGGGCGTAAAAGTGACATTTCGAGGGTTCAATTGTATGTCCGCAATCCACGAAGCCAAAAAAATCTAGGTTGAGTTTCCGAGGCCAGGGAGCCAGCACACATGTTCCTACCAACTTTTTGTTCCTCAGAAAACATTTTTTGGGCAGGTGGAATCCGAAAAATGGGTGAAATTCAATATTGGAATTCGGGGTAAAATCGGGTTTAACCCTGTTTCCAAGGGACATGTTTGGTGTGTAATAACGGGGAAATTACGGGTTTTACTTGAAAGCGGAGGGTCCTAATGATAATATAGGTCCTTGTTAGCTCCCCAGAAACAACCATTTAATGTCTTCCAAACACATTTCAACAATTGCTCCTCAAAATACTGCATTTCATGCATGACAGGACTTTCTGGAGGTTCTGGAGGTAAAGTTGCCAGCCATTTCCACTGTTGGCATCCTCACCTTGGTCCTTGGGTCGAGGTAGAGCAGCAGCAGGGCTGGCACCGAGAGCACGGCCAGGGCCAGGGAGAGCAGGACCAGCTGCCGGTGCCTCCGCATGGCACCGGGGAGGACCTATCCCGGCCTGGCACCTCACCCCCGCCTCGGGTCCCGGCTGCATCTGCAACCATCCACGCGCCAGTGGGTGGACTAAATACTCATCCCAGGCGTCACCCGGGCCCTTTGTGGACTGCTTCAAAGGTCTTCATCTTCGCATTCAATGGGTTTTGCATTTGTTTCCGTCTTTTCCACGTTTTACGTAAAACCCCGGCACTTAGTTAGCTGAATACTACTTGTTTCTGTCTGTCGTTTACATAGGGTGACTGGAAATGACCAGGCTCATTCTAAGATGGGCCGTGAAAATGGCACATGCCCGTAGCAATCTAAACTTTTAGTCAATGGTGTATCTCGCGGGTCGGTTTATTTCGTAAAATTACAAAGCGTAGCTCCCTCGCTGTAAAAAAATAGGGCCAAATAACTTGCCAGGGTCAACAGCAGACGGCGACGATGACCAGCAGTCAGAGTGGCAGGACGCGTTTGCTGCACATATTTCATTTCATTTCATTTCTTTACCTGAAGGGCGTCTTTGAGGAAGCATAACATGAGGGAGGTAGGCGGTGCATGCATTTGTAACAACATAATCACACAATTTTCCAAACGCAGTCAATGATATAGCAAGTAATCTGCAATCAGCCCAACACAGTTTACGAAAGAGAAGTGACATCGTACGTACACAATAAAGCAATTTTCAACTGAACGTAACTGTATATAAAACAATAATTTCAATATGGGGAGACAGAAAGCAACTATGAAAACAAGAAATAAGCATGTACGTGTACTATTCACACCATAGGCGCTCGCACATTGCTTTAAATTCAACGGGAGTTGCGTTAGTAACCATCTTGTCTGGCAAGTTACTCCATTCTGTAATCGATAATATTAAGGGTGAAAACAGAAAGGAATTAGTGTGTGACTGGTATTGCTGTACCCTTACAGGAATTATCAGCTCAAGGAGAAATATAATGCGCGGAATGACAATAGGTGTTTTTAAAACGCGAGTTACTGTAGTACGAGTCATGAAAGAAACATATGCGGTAAACTTTGCGCTGGATCGACAATGAAGTGAGACCCAAACTTGTTTTTAAAGCTGAGACACTAGTTTGAGGCGAAAAGTCCTTTGATATGAACCAGGCTGCTTTACTTTGGACAGATTCTAATTTAGAAGAAAGATAATTTTGATTTGGATGCCATATGATACTTGCATATTCTAGTTTAGGAAGAATAATTGTTTTCTATGCTAGCAGTTTTGTTGAAGTGGGGGCCAGTTACAGGGTGCGCCTTATAAAACCTAGAGATTTAAATGAGTTGGTGACTAAGTTGACGATATGTGGTTTCCATGAGAGAGTTTCAGAGATGTGAACTCCCAAGTATTTTTATAGTGAAACACATTCAAGTTGCGCAAGAGTAATGTATATTGGCTGTATGATTTGTTCAAATTCGTAGTAACGGTCATTTGTTTACATTTATTGGGGTTAACGGTCATCTGCCATTCGGAGCACTAGGAAGATATAGCATCAAGGTCATTTTGGAGGACGTAATGGTCTGTCGGGTTTAAGATTTTCCTATAAATAACATAACCATCTGCAAATAAGCGGATAGTTGAGGTAATCGAAGAGGGAAGATTGTTAATATAAATGAGAAAAAGGTGCCACCTCCTTATCGAGATTGCTCGCGACGACCATGGCATTTGGTTTAAAAATAAATGCGGACAATGAAAGCTAAACTTGAAGTAAAAAAGTACAATAAAAAAATGTGGTTGCAAAACGACGGTGCTCTTCCTGCCCGCAGATTTCGACTCCGTGTCGTCTGCTTTCTTTTGCTGGTTGGCTACATTTTCCGACGGACGGTTGTCTGCTTTGCCGTCCGCTGTTGACCTCGGCAAGTTTTTGGCCTTATTTTTTACTGAAGGGGATCTACACTTTGCAATTTTACAGGATAAAACAAACCTGTGAAATACTCATTTGACGAAAAGTTTAGATTGCTTAAAAATTAAAACAGCACGAGGACACGGACAAGAACAAGAAGGTAGACAAACAAGGTGCTACGTGCAGGCGCCGATTTTTACGGTCTATTTTAGATCAAGCCTGGCAACTTCAGACACCCTATATTTTCTATAACTTTCTAATGAATACCCGCCCCCTTCTATAACTTTCTAATGAACAAATGAATGAATAAAAGCCTGGCCACGAGTCAGCCGGCTGTTTCGGTTTTGAAGTGTCTTCTGTCTGCTCTCTGGCCGATGGAAGTGCTATCACTACCGATGATGGAATGTGCCCCACTGGCAGGATTCTGTGTTTTCAGAGTTTATTTCTCGTGAAATTCGGCGGGTGTTTTCCGAGGTTAATTTTTGCCGAAAATTGAGTTTATCGGAGTTTGTTTTCTTGTTAGATTTTCAAACTTTCAAGATTGAAAATAAAAATATATATTAACCGGAGGGTATAAACCTGCCCTAGATTGATAAGAACTCACGTGTACCACAAGGCATTGGAGCCATTGCCGTTAGTAATACTGACTGTCCCAGGACAAAACTTGAAAAGGACACATTAAAATTACCGAACTCGTACGTAGAAGTGGGAAAGCTTGTTTTCTTTTCATCCTATTCTACCGCTTCTACCTGCGGCTGCACTGGGTGAAGTGGAGAGATAGAAGCGTCTGCTGCGCCTCTCCCTCCTATGAAATTCAAGTTCATAGCTTTCTAGGGTTATCAAGCTACAACCCTACCTGCCTCTTAAAGGCTCAATCTGGAAATCAAAATTGTGGGCTTTTGTCATGACCAAGAATTGCAATGCCCTGTTGTTCTGAACTAACCTTGATGGGTTAAACGGGGAACATTTTTTGGTAAATACAATGAGATTTTGAAGGAATCTGAGAAGGCCTCTCCTGATGACTGCTGAACCTGTGCTCTGAACAAAGTTATACATAGAAAACTGACTTTTTCTTTTCGTTTTGGCCTCCAAATTTTTAGTTTTTCGGATAAATCGGAACTGAAAACAAAATTCCACCAGAGTGTTTTTCAGATCTTATGGAACTTATCAGAAAATACGGAACCCTACCCATAGGCAATAGGCATAACCAGTATTATTTTTTTTTCGGCAGGGGGCTAAGGTGACTACTTGTCCACGATTTAGGGTGTAAATGGGGAGAGGGGGGGCTGGCTAGGATTGTGCTAGTAATGGCGATTGCTGGGCATCTGGATAGTGCTTTGCACGAGTACGAACAATCGCGCGATCTCATTTCTACTACCAAAGAGAAGCGGCAGCACACATGGGTACGTCGTCTGTGTCGACATGCAGTTTGGGGTGTGAATGGTAGTACGATCTCACGACAGAACTCACTACAACGGTACCTTAGACAAAACAAGCTCGTTGTCGTCTTTGCGTGGTGTCCGAACCACAGTATCGTAACAACGCCCACTATGAGAGATTCGGGTTTGAGGTCAGTTTCGCAAAAAAACTCGCTTCCGCTGCACGAGCGCGATGTGCTACGAACGAGAGCAATCTTTCGAGCGTCGGGCTCGTGTTATCGCGCGAAGCTCGATTTCGGTAGAGACTCCTTTCTTGAAATGATCAGAGAGCGTAGCAGAAGCTACAAGAGCGAGCTCCGATCGTTCGACCATGGAGGTTCGACGTCCCTGGCGAGCACGCGCGCGCTCGTGCACTGCAAACATCGTTCGAGGCAACGTGCCCGTGTTCGTGGATTCGGCTTCGCTCGCACTTGAAGGGGAACGGCGGTGTAAAGACCGACAAAAGATCAACGGAGCACGCATATTGCTCGAGTTGCACCCACGCACCCACGCTCGCATCCGAGCAAACAGGCGCTGCCGCCGTTGTCAGCCGGCAGTGGTCACGCTCGCAGCTTTCCGGCGAAACATCGCTCGTATCACCTGCCCCGATCACCACGATCTGGTAGGAAGCCCGAAACTGCCCGAAACTACGGAATTGCTAGGCCTAAAACAAAATATTTAGAGAAAACCTCTATGCACAGCAGGCAGCGCAGGTTCGAAAGGTGGGAAAGGATCCGGTACCTGCGATCTTTTCATGGAAGCGCCGACGGTGTCTCGTGAGGACTGAAGAATAGCACCGTCCAGCGTACCGAAAAAGGTCCGTCCATGCCGGACCACCATGCCGGACAACGTCGAGAAACACAGCGAGCACGGTGCCAAAGCAAGCGCCGGCGGCGGCTTCGGTCAAGCACAGAGACGGCGCTGAACGGAGCCGTGTGGGCGGAGGTTGCTGGCCTTTCTTCGGTGCCCGCCCGCCTCCGCCAAGCACGGACCGCTGGGAATGGCGCCAATTTTGAAACCATTAGGTGGGTAGGTCAGCGATACAGAGGCCGCGAACCTCCCGAAACACGGGTTGGAAAGGTTCGTTCGATATGAACAAAAAGTTAGGGCGCAAAAAAGCTGGTGAAGGTTTAACATTTTGGACATTTTGGACTCATAGAGTTATTGAAGAGGTTCAACTGGCGCTAGTGTGCTGTTGCAAATTGAAGCAGACAGCAAGCAGTCGGAAATTGACTTCCGGTAATGCATTTCTATGGAAAAAAAGCGAGTGAATTTCCTCTCTGCGCTCGATTATAAGAGCAAATATCACGAATAATTTGTACGTACTAGGCACATTGGAACATTTCCCTGTCACGCAGATGAAATAATTGGTCAGTTATGGCGTTTTTCTTTCAAATTCATTGCATTAAAAACGGTGCTAAAACGGCTTCGTACGTGTATTTATGTGCACTGTCGGACACTGTTAGCGCGAACACGGCGTCGGCGCTTTCCAGTATGGGGGATATACGTGCCAAACGAACGAGGGACACGTGGAAAACCAAGAGAGACGGCAAGAACTACGCAGTAACACTGGATAAGTAACTCCTTGTGCTTGCAGCTAGACGATCAAAATTGAAAGTCACGTAATATAGTTCGATGTTCAATAAATAAGTACTGCTTTATTCTTTCTGCTCATGAATATGTGCAAAGATGCTTGTTCCGTGGGTTCAAATCATCACCCGCACGCTCCAAATCTTTGCTAATAGAGAGAGAAGAAGCCAGAGAACAGGTGCCCGATAAAAACTGCCCGACATAGGAAATAATAAGAAAACACACTGTTCGTAGCCCACGTACTTTATTCTTTACGTTTCGAACGTCTTTTTTTTTTAATTACTTGTAAAGATACACGGCGGGGTCATTTCCATTAGTGACAGAGGGCGCGCATGTTAGCAATATATAAGCACCAACGGAATACTGGCGGACTTTGAACACACTCTACATTCCTTTCGATCGTTATTTTGCTTAGAATCGTCACTCGTTTCTACATACCTGCCATGGAACAGAGGTTTGGGCCTGAAATATAGCGAAGTTTAACATCGTTCAGCGGCAAAGAAAAAATGCTGTAACTAAAGCCATTACACTTTCACAATATTAATAAAGGTACATACTATCCGGTACAACCGAAATAACAAAAGTCATTCATGTTATTTTCCGGCGAAGAGACAAAATTCACGCGCGTTTTCCCATAGGAATACACAGGGAGGCTGGAAATGTAGACTGCATGCTGTCTGCTTCAATTTGCAACCGGAAGTCCCGTAGACACTAGCGCCAGCTGAGCCTCTAGCGTTTATTGTAATAACTCTATGTTTGGACTGGAGGGGGAAGGGCAACACAACACAAAGTCTCAAACACCGCTGAAATTTATTGGACAGAATATCGTGGTTTTATGGGGTACAGGTGCCCGGAAAACCAAAAGGAATGAAAAAGGGAGAGGATGAACTTTCAGCTGTGTTTGAGACGTGTTGTGTTGTCCAACCCCCCCCCCCCCAGTCTCGGGGTTTTGTCCAAAATGTTAAACCTTCACCAGCTTGTTTGCGCCCTAACTTTTTGTTCGTTAATACTTCAAGACGCAAGCCTCGTCCCCTTTACGTTTTCTTCTGTTCATTCTTTTCCCGTTTCACAAGTGCACTCTCACTCGTTGTGCAAGTTGGGCCACCGGATGTCTCAACTAGGGGTGTCGCGAAGCGCCCGTGGTTCGAGTTCGACTTTTTCGAGCTTTTAGTGAAATGTTCGACGACCTTGTATTGAGGTTCGACTCGTGTGCGCATGCGCGACAGGCTGGCCAGTTGGCTTCGGATGGGATGGTGATGGCTAAGGGATGAATTAAGGGCAGCGCTGATTGGTTATTTCAGTTAATACACTAAAAAATTAAGTTATTAACTTATTCAGTGATTAGAATTGGTTTATTTTAATTGCGACTATTTATAACATAAAATAACCCTTTGCATAAAAAGAAAATTCTCCAAACCTAGACATGTTGTATCAAGGTCTGGCCACACTGTCCACAAAGTCGAACCGCTCGAATCTGGTGAAAAGTCCGAAGGTTCGAACCGCCGAAAGTTCGACCTAAAAATCCGGTTCGACAAAAGTTCGCGACACCCCTAGTCTCAACTGGAGGCAGAGATTGCACACATCGGTATGTGCCTCAGGATCAAGTAAAGGAGGTCACAAAAGAAAATTTACAGGGTTTTTATTTCCGCAAAAATAAACTAGGCATCGCCTAACGCTCATTCTCCGCCCAAAGGTAGCGCTAGAGGTCACAACTAGATGCCAAAGTTTCAGCCCGATCCGACACCTTAATAAAAAGTTATAAGTGATTTTCTGAAAATTTCAATGGGAAAATGCCGGCCGATGGAGTTTTCGAATACATGGGGCTCTATGGCACCAGACACCGAAAACGGGCAAAAATGGGCTCCATTTTCCCATTGAAATTTTCAGAAAATCACTTATAACTTTTTATTAAGTTATCGGATCGGGCTGAAACTTTGGCATCTGGTTGTGACCTCTAGCACTACCGTTGGGCGGAGAATGAGCGTTCGGTGATGCCTAGTTTATTTTTGCGTAAATAAAAACCCTGTAAATTTTCTTTGTGATGCCCTGATACATCGACCGTGATCGCTTCGGACTCCTGGTGTCGATGCAAGTTGGGTGGCATCGCAAGAGGAAGGTGCTGAATGACTACCGGAACTGCATCAAAGAAGAACTTCGGCCAGTGAATCATCTCTCCGACGATTTGTGGACTGCGCTGCTTAGTGAGAAATTCTACTCGGTGATTCAAGGAGACGCCAGGCTCTTTAAATCGACCGCAAAATTCGGTTTCTTAACCTATCGCGCTACGATTTTGTGCAGTGTTGCCCACAGATGGTGCATTTTTCTTTTTGTAAAATTTGCAAAGAGCGAACTTACCTGAGGAAAAAGTAAAGAAAGAAAAAGGCTTAGCTCCTATGGAAACGCAGCGACGCCACCGGTCTTCAGACAACACGGCGCCGTTTCGCACGGGAGACAAGAGATGGCGCAAGCGGTCGCGACGCCAACTGCCGCCAACGAACGAACATACGACGCCGAGAGCCGGCGTCTTTAGCAGACAAGGAACTGCAGTTCCTTGTTGTTACCGCGCCTGTTTTTGTTTCTGCGACCGTCGCCGCCTGCGGAACGCGCGCCGCATTTGAGTCGAAAAGATCATCTGCTAAACACGCCGGCTCTCGGCGCCGTATGCTCGTTCGTTGGCGGCGTTTGTTGCGCCATCTCTTGTCTCCCGTACGAAACGGCGCCGTGTTGTTTGAAGACCGGTGGCGTCGCTGCGTTTCCATAGGAGCTAAGCCTTTTTCTTTCTTTACTTTTTCCTCAGGTAAATTCGCTCTTTGCAAATTTTACAAAAAAAAAAAAGCACCATCTGGGGGCAACGCTGCACAAAATCGTAGCGCGATAGGTTAAGAAACCGAATTTTGCGGTCGATTTAAAGAGCCTTCCGTCTCCTTGAATCACCCAGTACTGTTCACCCTTCTTCACCCAGTGGCAGCTGCTAAAAAGAGCGACTACAGTAACAAATTTCGTCTTTTTCCGGGAAAGCATTCGTTTCAAATATAAACCAAAGTCCCTTTTATACTCTGTTGTGCCAGAAGTAACCAATCCAATAGTCAACCCTTTTTGCTATCGCCTTGTCAAAGCCTACCGAAGTGTGTTTGGCTAATGGACCAAAATTCTGTGAGAATGTAAAACCTTCTAGGATTGATATTGTCTCCGCTATTCATAGTTTATCAAATTCGGTACCAGACCCCATGGGGAAAACAGCTTTGTTTTCGTCAACGTTGAAAAGGATGTCTTCCATGGTGGATTCGTCGTTTAGGATTAACCAGAGAAATTTCAGAAAGATTGCATCGGTAAAAGGGAATTAACAGAAAAAAAACAAAAAAACATTATGCTTCTCGAAATTGACAAATCAGGAAAATTCGCTGTGTTGCCGATGAGTGAGTTTCAAAAGAAGTCTGACGTAGCCGTCATGGGTGTGTTTAAGCGATTCGACGGAAACTTAAAAAAGATAAAAAGGGAAATAGTCGGCGTATTGAAGGACTGCGAATTTCCGTCGCAGGTATCCAAATTAAAGAACACTTCCAGTGACAAGTTTGGGATTAAGTTTTTTCTAAAAGACCACAAGGTAGACCTTCCCCTCCGGGTAGTGGTCAACGAAAATGGCACCTGGTGAAGATTGGTCTCTTCTTTCCTTCAGAATGCTTTGTCGGCCAGTGTTGGGCAGAAATACTCAAAAATGTATTTGGAAATACAAATACTGGAATACATTAAAATTGTAGCTAAAATACTGATACTAAAATATATCTGTAAAAATGTATCGCGATACGTATCGGAGATACATTTTAAATAGAGACATAAAGTCTTTGGAAATACAAATATAGGAATATATTTTAGGGAGGGCAGAAATACAAATACAGAAATACTGATACTGCAATACATTTTTCAATTCAGTTTGAGACGCCAACTGAGATGAAGCTTGAAGTTTGAAGTGGAAGTTTTAATGCGAAAGCATTAAGCGTCTCATGGATCGAGCTGACGTCATCGGTTTGAAGCGCCAAACAGTGTTGCCAGATTGGGCTACATTTTTTTCTAGTTGGCGTCAGAATTTCGTGGTTGGCTATGTGGCTATTTTGGGCTATTTCTAAGAATTCGGCGAACTTTTGTCGAACCTCAGGTTCGACGTCGAACTTTCAGGTTCGAATATTTAATTTACAAACTTCTTATCAGCTTCGAAAAAAATTGTTTTTCTTTTGGCCAGTCGAGAGAGAGAGAGGAAGGAGAAAGGCTTCAAACTTCTATAAACTTCGGAGTTTTCACAATGCACAGTGAAGCAATGCTTGCAGAGTTCAAGTGGTCTCCCTACAGTGCAGTGGAGCAAACCAAAGAGATTGCACTATTACCACAGGCCCGGTAGCGCGCCTTCAACCCTAACGCATATGGCTCTGCCCGGACGTAGACTTAACTCTCCAGATGCTGCTTTGATGCCCATTGTGAGAATCCTTAGGCACCGAAGTTTGTAAAAATGAAAAGTCCGCAGTTTCACCGCTAAACACATGACCACCTTCCAGTCGTCGCCCACCCCAAGAAAGGAAAACGTAATCAGAAATAACGTGAACATGAATGGGTGACACTAATATTCTTCACAAAGAAAAAGAGACGGGTGGGATATTGGTAAGGACCTGAGATATTGGGGTTCTGGTTTAAAACACCCAGTGTCCTGACTGTTCTGCTTCTGTATTTTGTTCTTTTACTGTATGATCATATCTCTCGGGCTTCACAATAAAGCTGTCTTTGTGTGTTTCGTACTCCTGAAAACCGAAGGAAGGGCCAGTTTTGTACGGATTTTCAGCTTTTCGAAGTTTTTTTTTTTAAAATTCACAAGTAACATAATGTACACAAAAGGTGGTGCACCTGAAGGTTGAAACAGAGTTTGTAACGTGTACTGTATGAGTGTGAGGAATTGTGAATATAATGCTTAAAAATCATTGTTTTTAGTCTTGGCTATTTTGGGCTATATTTTTTTTACGGTTTTGGCTATATTTGGGCTATACCTCCCAGTCGTTTAAGGTTTTTGGTGAGACCATCTGGCAACACTGGCGCCAAAACGGCAGGCAGTTTTCTTCGGTTCCATTGGCTGGCGCGCGTCGACAGGGCTGCATTGGCCGCTGCGCTCGTCAGTTTCCACGACCGCTCAGCGCTCACCCCATGGTGCTGCGTGTCCATCAGCGTAGGGCCTTACATCAGCGCGGAGCGTCCAAGGTCACCAGGGGAGCACAGGCGCTGACCGGCGACGAAAAACACGCAGCAGACGAAAAAGGAGCGGACGAGCGGCTTGCATGCTTTCGCATTCACAACTCATAAGGAATGCTTAGGTGTACCTCGAGCTTTTCTGCGTCCAGTTTCAGAACCAGACGACAAACACGCGAGAATTTAGCAATTAATATGTTAAAACTCATTGCCTTTTTGATTCCGAAATTACTTTCCCATAGGCTTGGCTCTTTGCCTTCAAGGCAGTGGTTTCGGACGACGAGGAGTCTTCAATGGGCTCAAAAAAAAAAAACAAAAAAACGTTCCATCAAGGACTGATTGCGGTCTCTTCCCTGACATCCTGTCTGTGTGACGATTGATACGAAAAGACTTCGGCCTCTAAATAAATTATATGTCACCGTTATCCCATCGAAACGTCACCACGCCCCTGTTCAATAAACACGCCCCTGTCAACATTGATCACATGACGTCACGGTGAAATGAACTGGTATTCTTTATCTGTAGGTGTGGTTTCGAACATGAACCTTTACCACGCTGCTGTATGAAAGGACACTACGTACTTTCGTTGTAGGTTACCTCGTTGAAGATCGTACAGGCAGTGTCATTTGGGATTTTCGAGAATAGTGGACCACCTGAAGCATCGTGGAACAAATGTCTTATCTTCTGTTACGGTTGCAAAAACGATAGGAGGCATCCTTGTTGTGAAGGTCCTTTCTGCGGACCCTCCGCCACCGACGCATGCATTGCAGACCTCAAGTTTCGCCTAGCATCATCCAAACAGAGACCTCGTGGATTGCGACCTGATATTGCCGGCGCAGGTGCGAGCTCTCCGAGAAACAGCGTGCTCGAGACGAGTCGCAGGTGTACGAAGTCTGGGTCGGCACAGCGAGGCCACGTCTGGCCTCCTTCCGGGTATCGGATCAGCAGAGCAGCGGTTCACGTCGGCTGATGACGTACCCTTGAGACGTGCAATATTACGGGCGCAAACCCATTCGGATATCTGTTGAACTTCACTGCGTGAGTCATCCTACTATCTCAAGTCAACCACCGCCAGGCTCGTGCTGCAACAGATTGTGACTCACCTTTGCCGGCTGGGTGTACTGTGTACTCTAAGGAAAGAGAGACGGTTAGCAGCGGGATTTGGATGCCAGCAAGCAATGACTCAAGAAATCCCTACCTAAGGACCTGCGGGAGAAGTGCTCTTACTTCACTGCTGGCACGCCACCTGGTTCGAGTCCCCGACTACGCAACACTTCTCAGAAGAGAGAAGAGGACGCAGAAAAAATAGTTTGGAGAACCGGAAGGAACCTTGGTCAGTATAGTGACAATGCCCCAGCATCTCCTCAAAAGTAAAAAATAAAATAAAAAATAGCGTTCGGACTTGTTGTTTTTTTTTCGGGGGGGGGGGGGGAGTATTTCTCAAGGAATGTAACGAAATACATTTCATCCTGATTGTATCGCGATACAAGGAAACATTCCAAATGTATTTCGATTACAGGAATACAGATACTGGTGAAAAAAATGTATCGCGATACAGAAATACAGATACGAAATGTATTTCTAAAATACTATCGCGATACATTTGTATCGCGATACTGCCTAACCCTGTAATGTCGGCCTTGGAAGTTAGGAAGTCCAGTGTCACTACGTTCTTCAGATGATTTGGTTACGGAGCTGCAGCCCTTTCATGGGAGACCTTGTTCGGTCTTTTCGATGGATAAAAGCACATTTATTATTCGCTAGATCCCAAAACTCTTCTCAACCGAGTTAGTAATTTTTGGAAAACAAACTCGTAAGGTTTCAATCACAGTCTGGAATTTCATGATTGCCTTAGAATTTTAGAATTGGACCTCCAGGCAACGGTGGTAAAGTACGATGGTCAAGATTTCATTCAAAAACAAGGAATATGTATTGCTCCGGCCGTGGCCCCAGTCCTCTCGGAGATTTACCTTAGCTTTTTGGATACGCGTCTAACGTTTGTCTCATTCCAAAGCCGTTCTCCAGGTGTCATCCTCTTACGGCGCTATGTCCCATATGCACTCATCGTCGTGCGAACGTCTCCTGGACGTTCTGGATAGTACGCAGGAACGTTAAAGCACCATTCGGGAACGTCCTAGAAACGTTCGTATGCGAACATTCCCTACAAGGTAAGCCGCTCAACGATCCTAGGGAACGTTCGTTGGCGAACATTCGTATGCACAATGTTCTCGGAACATTCGCCTTCGAACATTCATATGCGCAACGTTCTTTGAATGTTAGCGCATGAACATTCCTAGAATTTCCCGCAGGTGAAGCCAACTTTGCGGGAGCTCTCACGCAGCCTGTGGTTCGAAGCACCGTCCCCTATCTTTGTGCCAAAAATATGCAAATTAAGGGAGTTTCTGGAAACTCAGCATATGGGATCAGTTTTACCTTGTGTGAGGTCTACTGAGGAATGTGATATAGGTGCAGGTGGAGAAAGCAATGGTTTTCAAAAACTTGATAATGAACTTGGCACTCACTGCGTATGTAGATGTGCAGTTTTGAGTAGACCCGATTTTATCATGCGGAGTTCAAAACTTTGTAATGGCTATATCACTCGCAGTTGCATGCGGGATGCCAAGCCTGTATCTGTTCTTAAGCTCGGAGTGAGTAATCGGTTTTGTATGCAGCGCACCTTTACGAGATGAACAAAGGAAGCTTGACCAGTGTCAGACAGGAGTAAAATTGTCGTTAGTACCGTGCTCAGGCTGACTGCGCCAGGAAAGCGGGAATCATGTCTCCTATGCCTTGTAAAATATATTTCGATTAAAAAATATTGATCTCCCTGTGAGAAGCTTTACCAGATGGCTCATTGCGTGCTGCGGCCCGGGTTGTTTTCGCTGGCGCCCCCGTCGCCCTCGCTATGGCTACCTTTCGTGATGTCATTACCCTTGTGCACGACAAGTTCGATGGTGTTCTTTGTGGAAGCCTGAAGTCATAGCGCGCATCTCCGTCTAAGTTCTGACGATTCCTCTTGCATCCAGTCGATGATACATCCTTTGCTGACGTTCCTCGTCTGCTTTCGGCCAATGGGCCATTTGCTGCCCCACCCAAGCATCAAGGAGAATGCAGGATTGGTGGTTCGCCCCACGCGCCATGCACGCTCTTCCTGTATAAAAGATTCGAAGTAAATAGCCAAAAAGAAAGCATTGACGAACGCGCGTGCAAGATGCACATTATCGTTGCGGGTTTTGCTTCTGGAAAAGTTACTACTGCTGAGGCCAGCACGTGCGGCGCGTGGAACACTCAATCCCTGCATTCACCTTGATGCTTGGGTAAGACAGCAATAGGTCTATTGTGGTTTTTCTTCTTTTCTTCAGAATAGATACCTGCAACTACCATAAGCATTATTCCATGAATGTTGATTTACTGTTCTGAGAATGTTCTGCAAACATTAATTTAGTCTGCTTTTCGAAACATTCTTAGAATGTTGTGAATGTTTATTCAATGTTCTTTCAACGTTCTTGCGAACATTTCGTGGATAATGTTCGCCAGATGTGATGGATAAGTCTCTATGCTACGTTCTAAGAACGTTTAGAAAACGTTCCCAGATACATTCGCGAACGTTCCGAGAACGTTGCAAATGTTCTTGCTAATGTTCTTGGAATGTTCTTAGAATGTTTCTGTGCTACTTGGGGTAGACGATATCCTGGTTTGAACTACCGATTCTTCACTGTCAGCGTTGTTAGAAAACTTCGTCTATGAGAGTGCGCCAGAGCTGCAGTCCTCAGTAGAAAGACCTGTAAATGACTGCCTGCAGTTTTTAGATATACAGCTAAAAACACCCTCCAGTTTGTGTTGGAACTTGGCAGTATGGCAAAACGAAAGTCAAACCGCTCCTGCCTTTCAAAAGTTGTCACTCGAAGAATATCAAGGCTAGCATAGTCAGGAATTTAGTAGATAATGCACTTAGGAAATTTTGTTCGCATTCCATTGGTTCTGCGCTCCAACGCCTTTTTAACCGTTTCAGCGTGGCAGGTTTTCCCGTGGATTATGTGTTCAGACAGTTGTTGTACCGGGATAATATGAGAAAGAAATGTTCAAAGGTTCGTGAATCTGCCAGGTGTGTTGTTCTCCTTTCTTCCATCGTATTTCTCATAATCTAAAATCAGTCGGCAACCGCTACGGCATTAGCACTGTGTTCAGAAATGATTTCAAACTAAGTCGGTTCACCCCGTTCAACTCGGCCAGAACTGGATGTACCAAAAACATAGAGAAAAAGATGTTGATTGTTTGTCGGGCGTAGTTTACAAGATTCCTGTTGCCTGTGCACGGGTTATGTTACATTGGACAAACGAAGCGGTGTTTGAATGATCGTTTAACTGAACACAAGAACAAAACGTTGTATTAGAAACAAAGATCAGTATTCAGAAATGTCAAAACATGTGTTAGAATATAATAATTGTGTACATCTATGGAATTCCACATCGGTTGTGTGTTGATCGAGAGAGAGGATTATAAACGCTCGGTAAAAGGGTCCCTCACTATTATTAGCCACGGAAATGCAGTAAATAGGCCGTCTTTTAATTTGGACACGGAGTTGAGAAGATTTTTACAAATTTGATTGTTTGGAGGTCACCTTTGTATCTGTGTAGGATGTTGTTTGTTCGGGTTTAAGTTTCACCCCTGCCCCTCTGTTTCGGGTGTGACGAATGTCGGGGGTTGTTCGGCTTTGTCCATGTTCGATCTTTCCTCTAACGGGTCACCATCCTGCAGCCCTTTCTTTTGTGATGTTATTATGACCTCCCCGAGGTGGGTTAAGAGATCTTCCCCCTCCCCTTTTGTTTGAGTTAGAACAGTACCGGTTTGGCTATTAGTCAATGTCCTCCTTCTCTTGTGTGTTTGCGAAAAGAAGTTCATCCTCTCCCCTTTTTTTATTCCTTCTGGTTTTCAGGGTCACCTGTACCCTATAAAAACACGATATTCTGTCTAATAAATTTCAGCTGTCTTTGAGACTTTGTGTTGTGATGTCCTTTACACCCCCCCCCCCCCCCCCCGTCTCGGGTTTTTGTCCAAAAGGTTCTATATTTTCGAACACTTTCTAAGGTTCGAATTTGAAAAGTTCGCGACTTTAGAACCCTGCTGAAGTTCGAATTCGAATAAATCAAAAATGTTCAGGATCGAGTTTGAAGCTAAAGTTGAAGCCTGGGCGAGTTGGTATGACATAAGGTTAAAACAGCGCAAAAAACGACGGGCAAGGTAAGGAGGACACAGACAGAGCGCTGACTCACAACAAAATTTTATTGGACGCAACGGTGCAATACGCAGGGTGTTTTTTTAACTGCACCAAATTTTTAAATAAAGGGGAAAAAGTTTTATGAATGCGGTTTTCACAGCGTGTTTATATGGCTTGGCGGACATTAGATGGGAATATAACCATCACTATTATCAGACTAATTAACTAAAATCCGTTCATTGACTTTTTAATTACTGTAATTAGGATATATGTTTATATTACGAGCTTTGAGGCGGTCATATGCCAAGACCCTTCCATTTTGTAGAATTCGCGTAACCAGCTTGTGTACCGAGATATTCGTCCACGAATTTTGCACTTTTATCCGGCTAATGTAGCAAAGTTCGGCTATAGTGGCCACTTTCGTGGGTTTGCCGAACTGAGTGGATAAAAAGTCGGATTAAGTAAAAAATTTGGGGGCAGATATCTTGGAACCCAGGCACATTACGCGAATTCTACAAAATGGAACAGTCTTGGCATATGACTGCCTCGAAGTTTGTAATATAAACATATATCCTAATTACAGTAATTAAAAAGTTAATTAACAGTTTTAGTTAATTACTCTGATAATAGTGATGGTTATATTCCCATCTAATGTCCGCCAAGCCATATAAACACGCAGTGAAAACCGCATTCATAAAACTTTTCCCCTTTATTTAAAAAAATTGGTGCAGTTAAAGAAAAACACCCTGTATACACGCACAATTAAGAACAATTGTGCGTGTATATATTGCACCGTTGCGTCCAATAAAATTTAGTCGTGAGTCAGCGCTCTGTCGGTGTCCTCCTTTACCCTGCCAGTTGTTTTTTGCGCTGTTTTAACCTTTTAAGTACGAGTTTGAAGGTATAAAATTTGAACATTTCGATTTATTTCAGATTTAACGTTGAAAAATCGAATATTTCGATTCTTTTTTTTTCCAGGTACAAGGTCAAAAACATGGTTGAAAAAACCCCGAGACTGCGGGTAAACGACACAACACTAAAAAGACTCTAACACAGCTGAAATTATTTTCCGAAACCTGGTTATATAGGCACTTCGATACAAAAGAAGAAAAGGGGGAGGGTGAGAACTCCAAAGAATGCCACTTTCCACCAAAGTAACCTCTGACTAAACAACAAGGACAACGGACTCTGCGTCATGCACTTCTCTTATCTTTTGACCCCTCGCTCCCCGACCGCCAAACACACTGATAACCCCAAGCCCAGTAACACACATACAAAAAGAAAAGAACGACCCATTGTTCCCTCTACCCGAAACCCTACAGACATAAAGCTTGAAGGTCAGAACTTTTCGGGATGAGGACGATTCGTCAGATGCGCACTCGTCACAGGGCGATTGGTCACAGGACGATTCGGGACAAAGGAACATTTGTCACAGGATGACTCGTCACGCGGGCAACTGGTCACATCGAGAGGGCAGGGGACAATAGCAAATTGTAGATTTCAACAGCTGCCCACATTTCCCGATGAGGAGGTTCACGACTTCCCACTGTGACATAAACCAATGGTTAGAAAAACTAATCTTACAATACTCAACATAGAAAAGGTTTGGGCACTCGACCGCTTTTCCTTTCATCATATAACGAGTTTTCAGCAGGTTGATCTCAGTTGTGGTCCCCCGCGTGCGTATGCTGGCTTGAATCCGACTGGCAGTCATATCAGTTTTTTTTTTGCCTTGCAAATTACAAATTCTTCGCCAATGAGAAGCGAATGACATGCTAAGATAAGAGGTGACTCACCTTGTCAGGCCGAACCAACATTCATTGTTCGGGACCGAACCAGTAGCTAAAACGTTTGTTGCAAATTATTCGCCTTTGAGAAGCGAAAGAATACTAAGGTATGAGGTGAACCACTTTGTCCGCCCGAACCAAAGGGTACAATGCTTTTTTGGGGGACGAACTATTGTGGGACCGGTTGCCCGCGTGACGAGTCATCCTATGACGAATGTTCCTGTGTGACGAATCGTCCTGCGACCAATCGTCCTGTGACGAGTGCGCATGTGACGAATGGGCCGTATCCCGAACTTTTCACAGCGTAAGAAAACGCCGAAGTTCGTTGTCCAACCCAAACAAAGGCTTAGTAACTGCGTTCCCGTGACCTAATATTGTTAATGACTCTTTTATCAACTTCTTATGGTCATCTTTTTCCCGCAATCATACTGAAGTTAAATGCCACAACGGTACACAGTTCCTACATTCGATCAGATGTTTTGACACTTCGGAGTACGGGTCTTTTTCTTTATACAACGTTTGTGTTCCTTGTCCAATATAACAAAGGCCACAATCAAAAGGTATCTTGTAAATGACACCCGACGAACATTCCACATCCATTTTTCTGTGTTTTATCGCGCAACCTGAAACAGTCGAGGCAAAAGGGGTCAAACGGCTCAATCTATAATCTGTAGAAAAGGCAGTGCCAACATTAAACCTGCTGGCTAACGCTTTGATGTTGTGAGAAATTTTATGAAAATATGGAAGGACTACTCGCTTTGAAGGTCTAGGATTTTTTTAAATTGACTTCTTTGAAAATATCATATACACCAACTGCCTTAAAATATGTTCATGAGGATATCCAGCAACCTTGAAACGTTCTGTGAGACGACGAAGAGAAGAGCCAATAAAATGTGGACTTGACTTCTGTATGTTGAATTGACGAGATTCCGAATTACCCCAGTTTGACATGTTTAGAATGGCAGCTATTGAAAGGAAGAAGAGGTTTTGCGGCGAACTTTCCGTACTCCCAACAAATGCCTGAACTAGTCCTAAGTTGAAGCTCGAGATATTGTAAATGGTCGTCATTCGGTCTCTCCAGCGAAAACTTTAATTCGGGCGCTGCTTCGATCACTAATTTCTCCAAAGAATCCGCTAAGTAGGCTATTGGCAAGTACCAATGGAACCACATACTCAGTCCCTCACGGCATTCGTGACACATGAGGGACAGTACGCGTGGAAAGTGATGCCATTTGGGCTAAAGAATTCTGCGGCAACCTTCCAGAGAATGGTCAACACGCTGCTTTCTAAGCATCAGGTGTACGCGACGGCGTACCTTGATGATATCGCCATATTTTCCAACATGTGGCAAGAACACTTGCAGCACCTCGACGCTATTCTCCAGTTGCTAGAGGAGGCGGGGTTGAAGGTGAGCCCAGAAAAATGCCAGGTGGCACAAACGCACATTCGCTATCTCGGGCACGTGGTGGGTTCCGGGACTCACGCGCCGGACCCCGAAAAGATAGCCGCTATTGAAGGCCTCGTTCCGCCTCAGACTAAAAGGGACTGCGAAGTCTCCTCGGGCCAGCGGCGTAGACTTTCCATTTTCCCGGAGGGGGCAGTCTGAGAAGTTCTTGGGGGGGGGGGTGTTGCTGCGCGTTATTTTTCGCCAGAACTGGAGATTGAAGCTAACGAAAGCACGCTGGGATTCCACGCCCCATGTGTTTTGTCAATAAAGGCAACGTGGGCGTTATTTTGTTTACATGCCACTACTAGAAGCTCGTTACATGGCACGTAAACAGCGTCTCGGTAAGGATCATGGCCCGGGCCCGGGGGGGGGGGGGGGCTCTGCCTTCCCGGATCTCACCAGGGGGGCACGAGCCCCGATGTCCCCCCGAAGTCTACGCCTATGTCTCGGGCTATGTGGGTATTACCGGTAGTATATACAGAAGTACGCGGAGGTTGCTGGTCCCTTAACCTCGTTGACAAAGAAAAGAGTACCTAACTCAATCCCATGGCCTGAAGATGCGCAGCGAGCGTTTCAAAATTTAAAGCAGTCGCTTTGTAGAGCGGTAGCGTTGAGCACTCCAGAACCTCATCAGCCATACTGGCTTTTTACTGATGCCTCCGCAACGGCAGCGGGTGCCTGCCTCGCACAAATGTCGGAAGATGGAAAGGAGAAGCCGATAGCCTTTGCCAGCCATCGTTTCACACCGACCCAGGAACGATAATCGACCATAGAAAGGGAAGCCTTTGCTATAATATGGGCGTTAAAGAAGTTTGATCATTGGCTCTTCGGTGCGGTGGTAAATGTCGTCTCTGACCATAACCCTCTGTCATACTTGACGACGGGTACTCCACACGGGGCGAAGTTGGCTAGATGGGCGTTGGCCTTACAGCGCTACAATATCACAATCAGCCACAGAAAGAGTACTAGCAATGGGAATGCTGACGCACTGTCCAGGCTCCCCAATTCATTTTGGGAGCCAATAGAATAGCACCGTCATGTCAACTTGATTGGACGTGAATGTTCCCATTCACCCGCGTTGTGTTGTGAGGTGAACTTGCACCTGAAGGAAATTATACTCAGACACTCATGAGCGGCGATTGTGCGCTACTTGTTTTTTTTTGTTTTGTTTTGTTTTTACCTCGTCTGTTGTGTGTTTCGGTTTGACTTCAGCGGCCAGTGTTTGTTTTTCGTATAACTGAACGTCGTTGTGTCCAGTTGTACTCTTTGGGAGGGACGTGTAAGGCCGCTGACTTTTGGCCGACCCTGGGGTGAAATTCTCAGCCCTCCTAAGTATATTTCGCGGGACAAAAGCAGGGGAAGTTGGGGACGCCACTAATCGGCTCGGCGCTTTGGGTCCCCGAGACGCGGACCTTCTTCGAAAGGGCCGGCCAAGAGGGTGTATACAATGTCGACGCTCGTCCGTCCAGTGTTCGGAGAAATGTATGGGGAACTTTGTGAGCCTGCCATGACGAGGGAGAGGGCATTGTACGTTACTTGTCGTCGAGGGCGACGCCACTAATCGGCCCGGCGCCTCGGGTTCCCGAAATGCGGACCTTCCTAGAGTGCCTGCTAAAAGGAGGTAGAGAGGGTCGACGACCGTCCAGTGATCGGGGAAAGGCATCTGGAACCGGGTGGGTGACCTTGTCATGGCGAGAGAGAGGACATGGTGCGTTTCTTGGGCGGAGTTTGGAAAGTGAAATCGAAACACGATTGGTGATGTGACGGTGGAGAGGGGGAGTGATTGTTTAAACCTGCCATGCTTTGTCTCATGAAGAGACAAAAATGGGAGACGAAGGAGAATGCGAGGAGAGCTCGACTGTAACTGAAGGGTGTCGAACGACGAGATTCCGTGCTGTGCACACACACCATGCTGTAAACTATTTGTAATGACCTGTAAATACATTTCCTACTTCAAATTTGAACCTCGTCTCCTGGATCCTTCGGTCAGCATCGCCGAGCTACATGGAAAGAAGCTGACCTTCCTCCATAGTAGAGAAGCAACAAACTTTACTGTAGCCATCTGTAGACGATATTTTGGTTTGTTCCACAGATGGCTCCTTAGCGGATAAAAGAGTCATTAACAATATTAGGTCACGGGAACGCAGTTAATAAGCCGTCGTTTGGGTTGGACAACGAACTTCGGCGTTTTCTTGGGCTGTGAAAAGTTCTGACCTTCAAGCTTTATGTCTGTAGGTTTTCGGGTAGAGGGAACAATGCGTCGGTCTTTTCTTTTTGTATGTGTGCTACTGGGCTTGGGGTTATCAGTGTGTTTGGCGGCGGGAAGCGAGGGGTCAAAGATAAGAGAAGTGCATGACGCAGAGTCCATTGTCCTTGTTGTTTAGTCAGAGGTTACGTTGGTGGAAAGTGGCATTCTCTGGGGTTCTCACCTCCCCCTTTCCTTTTTTTGTATCGAAGTGTCTATATAACCAGGTTTCGGAAAATAAAAATTTCAGCTGTGTTAGAGACTTTTTATAGTGTTGTGTCGTTTACCCGCAGTCTCGGGTTTTTTTCAACCATGTGCAATGTACACCAGCTCGTTTGCGCCCTTACATTTAGGTCGAAAAGTTTGAAAGTTTCAATATTAAAGTGGTCATGAAACGATTTTTCAAATTTTTCCCTCTCAGCTTTCCTCCACAAGTCACAAATCGCGCATTGTACCAAACCGTTCAAGAAGATGGAAAGGAGGGACTCCCTTCCTGCTCGGACCCTCGCTGGTGTACCCGGACACAGGGGCGGATCCACAACTCCGTTTTGGGGGGGGGGGGGGCGGAAAAAGTTTTAAGGATTCTATTCTCCCATTTTTTCTTGTGCAAGGGGGGTCCACCCATGTCAAATTGCCCTCCGAGAAGGGGGAAGGGAGGGGATCGACTTTGTTTGGGGGGGGGGGGGCGGCCGCCCCCGTCGCCCCCCCCCTCCCCTCTTGGATCCGCCACTGCCCGGACACAGCCATTCTCCCCCTAGAAGATTAGCCCCTCGCTCAAAACTCGGACAAAAGTTGCCTTCCCTACCCCGTACACCCCATAGCTGACAGTGCTGTGGATGCAGCGACCCCGGAAGAGTATTTTACGGGGGGGGGGGGGTAGGGGGGTTGGCTAGCGGTCGAAATAAAAGGGGGGATGAAAAAATTAAAAAAAAAACATTACCAGGACGACGTGATCGATCGAAAGCGTCGCTGTGGCCGGCCTGCCACGATTGGCCGAATGTTGACTATGACGTCAGCAAAGGATTTCTCATCGACGGAAATAAGAGTAATGTATGAAGTTTGATTTTGACTGTCTAAAGTGTTGATTTCAGAGCGCAATGGTTTCAAGGTTCCACCATGCTAATTACGAACACCATGAAACGTGTTCTTCGCAAGGTAATGGCGTTACGAAAGGGAACCATAGGAGGGCGCCACAAATACATCTCGCCGCCAATACCGTGTGTCTATACATTCATCCAAAATTCCTGTCACGAAGCAATGATATGTTAACCCAATCTGACCTAGTAGTATACGAGGGCATCAATCTACGGTGTCGATGTAAAATGCACTGGAAAATCGGGCGCCTGCACGTAGAAAGCTGTTATTTTCATCAAAGGTGTATTTTAATCGTGGACGCATTTTTGGGAAATTTCTCGGCGCAGCTTCGTTCCTGTAGAAAGTCAGAGCAACGCATTCTTGAAAATCTCAAGAAAGTTTACTTCCGGTGGACGCTGCCGTCCTTTGGGTGTAAGCCTTCACTGGCGATGTCCTTTTTTTATTTCAGCATGTTTCCTGTTTTTATGGTCGTATTTGAAAAGAGAGTAAAAGTGAGCCAGTCATGAGCACGTTACTGCAAAAATATAACGGTGTTACAGTTACAATTGGGAAAAAAGTAACCCTGCTACAGTTACAAAAAGTTACAGTTACTTACAAAATTTAAAAAGAAAATTGTTACAGTTACAGTTACTTCGCTAAAGTAACGCCGTTACTTTGTCGTTATATTACAAAAAACATTGAATGGAATATTTTCTTAATATGCATCTCATTTAACATAGATTTTTCGTAAGACATTGTGTTGTTCACGGTTGTATATCAGAATTTTTGAGGAACTAAGATTTTCCTAATAACCAATATTAACATGCTTGATGCTTCCTAATTCAATTTTTACCTTGAATCGCTCCCTGAACGGGTAAATCCACTATATGATAAAGCATTTAGCAGTTACCTGCTGATGATGCATAAAGAAATTTAAAACTAAGCGCGACCACCATAAGGTATACACGAATACAACAGCACGCCCGGCACGCGTCTAGATCTCGGGTATATCCAATCATGGTGCGAGTTTAAACAATCAGTCAATTCTAATTTCGGATTTCTTTGGTGAGGCGATACGGGACGGAAGCAATAAACATCGTACATATGTCAAGTCAATAATAATATAAGTCATACCTTGCAATCATCTTTGTAGATGTGCCACTCTAATCCACTCGTCAATCGAATCGTTTTCTACTGCGTGCGTGCACATAATATCTCATGAAACACGAAGCTTCTCTTGAACAGCAATGTAGCGGCAACATTCCTTCGTCAAACCCTCTAACAGGGAAGCGGTGCAAAAGAAGCTCTGGTCGAGGTACAAACGGCCACATGCGTGTAGAAGTTCAAACGGCTTTTGCGATCTTTTCTAAGCCACTTCCTAACCAGATCGAAAACGTTTGCTCTATAAGAGACCACCCGGAAAGCCTGCGACGTGAATATCCACAAATCAAGTGATGACAAGTGCCTCTGGTCCCGGCTAAGGGCGGTCTTTCAATTATAAGAAACACACAAACTAGCAGAACGACACTGACGGCTCGAGCGAACACTCTTTCTCAAGTGGGCGACGGGGGCAAGGCCGGTAATTGGGTTGCTTGCAAAAAAAGAGGAGGGGAGAGCAAATGAGCCTAAAGTCGAGACCCCGCAAGAGTGCATCTGGGAGTTGGAGAATTCAAATTAGAGGGGAAGGAACCGTATGCTTGGTGGCGAAAGACGAGGTTCAGAAAGTCGGTTGTCACGTGAGCCTGCGGGCGTTTGGGGCGACAATCACCAAGAACTGTCCTCCGCAAAAATCATTTCCTTCCTCCACCCGACGAAGAAAAGATAAACACTTTAGAGATGCCGCGCTTTGTTACATCTGCGTACCGGGTACGTACACAAACGTCCCCATCATCCCAGTTGGCGAAACCAGCTTGGCGAAGCAGGGTCACCCCAACATTTAGTTTATATTTATTTTTCTCTAGAGCTCCACACGGTTTCTGCAGCAGTTTTAGCTGTGCCCTTCCCGCATCAGGACTTCGCACTCTCTCATGCGTTGAGAGACGACTTGGCGGTCGTGTTTGCAATATTTGTGCTCATAAATATGTGAAGTAACTGTAACGACGTTACTCTTTACTGCTACTTTAGAAAAAAGTAACCCTGTTACAGTTACAAGTTATTTTCACTAAGCAGTAACGAGTTACAGTTACAAGTTACTGAAAAATGTAACTAGTTACCGGTAACGTGTTACTAGTAACTAGTTACTGCCCAAGACTGGAAAACCGTCCAAGTGTATATTAAGGTACCCGCCTGAACATAGCAGGCTGGCTCGCCAAGAACCAAATGGTGTTTCGAAAACCAGACACATAAATACAGGCGAGAATTCCGCGATTCTTTGATGTCTTCGACGACCACTGTGATAGCGGCGCTTTAACACAGAGCGCAGTGCGATATCTCTGCCTTGACAAACTGTGTCGCCTGCTAAGGCCTCCTCTTTCCTTGGGAGTTGGGATACTTTATTCCCTCAGCTTGCTACATCCGTAGGCAGTGCCCCGTTCAAGAAGGGCTTTCGTCTCGCGCAGACCATCTCCCTGCCTCGTGCTTCGGCTCTCCCCACGGAAGTGATTACACGACCCTCGTGGCCAGGGTGTCGAACCGAAATGTTTTTCGTTCAGGTTTTCGTTCCGGTTCAGGGCAAACGATTCAGCTCCGATTCAACTCCGGAGGGAAAAATAAAGGTTCAAACCGGTTCGAACCGGTTGGTACTCATATGCTACAAAAATAATTGACGACAGCAAAAGATAAACTATACATATTTTATAAAAGTGTTACATATAAAAAAGCAGTCTCACATTACTGTGTGGAACGAACTACTGTGCTGGGGCGCCTCGGGACGTGGGTCAAAGCGCAGTTCAATGTCAGGCAGCTGCCCGAAGAAGCAGGACGTCGTCAAACATATCGGGGGAAAGACGGCACGACGATAAAATGAATTTCAGTGCAGAAAAGGCTCGCTCCACGCTGCCTGGGTCGCAGGGACTCCCAGGGCTATCTTGCGCCAATGCGCAGAGTTCTGGATGGCGCTCCCGTCCAGACTTGTGCCTATCTCAAATACTCTACTCAAGATACTCTATTTCAAATACTTTTTGAAGTATCTTGGTATCTTGCAAATACTTTTGATCGAGAGTATTTAATACTTTATTTTAAATACATTTTTGAGTATCTTGTACTCATTATCTCAAATACATTTTTGACATTCCGCCATTTTCTGAGTTTTTTGGTGTGAGGTGGCGTGGGCGTGGCACGAGCAAACGTGAACATTCTTTCGAGCAACCAAATCCTGTTGCTAGCTCTGATTAGCTAAGGTGACTTTGGTTGGGGAACCCCTTTGGTTGAGCTGGTAAAAAAAACACCACTTTTTTGCCGATTGTGATCCATATTTCAGCCCAAAGTTCGTACGATGAAAGTTTTCCCCTTCGCCTTCCCAAAGGCGCTCTTTGTTTCCTAGAGTTTCCCCCCAAAAAAATCATCAAACAAAAGGGTTGGTTCTAGGCAAGTTAGGATTGAATGCCACACTGAGGCGCGACGCAGACCGGGAAACGACCTACGACAACAATGCAGACTTGAGTGTCAAGAAAATAACAACAAAAAAGAAAAGAAAAGAGAAGTGGACAGAAAAAAATATTGTTTTGCTTTTTGTATTTTAATACTTTTAATTAATTCTTGTCGTCAGTCCCGCACTTATTGCTCTCGCGAACAATGTCTGTAAGCGAACATTGACAAGCGGAGAACAGGACAGGAAACGAACTAAAAGCTGGATGACCTCCCAACCAAAATCCCAACAAACCCCCCCCCCCGGCCCCATCGCTGCGTGCCTTTCTGAACGCAACCAACTTGAAGAAGGTGTGACCAATGTCGATGGCTTTTATGTGGGTTCTCTTATAACCATTCACTCATATCCGTATCCCAAGTTCGTTTATAGTGAACTCCCCATATAGGAATGCGTCTAAGGTGCGCCGCAGAGCGACCTCTTTATTTCTGTCCCAGAAATTTTTGTAACTTCCGAATGGTTACCGCGCTTGACTCTCCGCGCGGAGCCTCCGGGTTCGATTCCAGGGAGCGGACTCCTCTTTTATTTATTCTTTCAGCTTGACAATCTCGTAAGTTCGAGAACCTTGTCGTGTGATCGAGTTACGAATATTCTACTCCAGGAACGTTCTACGCCGAATGTTTGAGAAACCCACGTGGGTGCAAAAGGTGCTCCGCGTGGCTGTAGCGGAAACTTGCGCTGGGAACCTCCTTGGTTCGATCCCCACAGCCCGTGCCCCTTTCGATCTGGATGAGTTTCGCACCGGCACGCGTTCGTGCAGTCACTACTGCAGGCGTGATGCACACTAAAACCCCAGGTTAACGGTTGTACTGCACTGGCTGAATTTCTCATCTACAGCTAAGGGACCGGTCACCCGTTGAGGCGTACCATCATCAAGGCTGTATAAACATACAAAAGCAAGCCGATTTTTCCTTTCTTTTTGGTTTGGTGTCAGTCTCGTCCCAGCGCTCGATCCTGCTGTTTCGCCGACATCAACGCCTGCGACGCTAGCCTTTCTCTATTTTGTTTTGAGCACAAGTTCGCCCCATTAGACGTTTAGTTTCTTCAGTTATTCGGCAGCTCATCATTTGTCAGTTGTGAAAATATCCTGCTCCTTATAGTTTGACCGCATATAATAGCCCTACGATTTTTTTTGCCGTTTTGTGTTGTTGCGTGCTAATAAACCAGTCTGGTAAACCAGATTTGCGCAACTATATAATTGTCGTTGTCACTGACGTCGATTTAAAGTACGCAATGCGGAAGTATCTTCAAAAGGAATTAAAATACATTTATAAGTATTTGTACTCTACTCAAGACACTTTACAGTGAAAGTAACTTGAGTAGTATTTTAAATACTTTATGAAGCAGGTATTTAGTAACTTAACTTAAATACTTTTATCGAGTATTTTGTTCAACACTGCTCCCGTCTCTCCTCCCAAAACTGCAACACGTTAGCGTGCCTTCAAAGCCGCGGCTCCTTGTCTAGCATTTCCAGGAGGTATGCTGTATCAAGAGGGCTATCATGGTACCTCGAACGTGCACACCAGACTCAACCTCTTTTTCCTTGAGGAGCGCTTTTAGGGCGTCTTACGAATCTTCTGGAGCCGCCGCAGTTTCATAAAAACAAGGTAGAATCTTGCTCGCATTGCAAAGCTGTGATCCGCCTTCAAGTCTTTGTCAAATGCAACGTGACCCGGTACTTTTGCTCAGGAGTGAGAAGAAGGCGGTAGCGGGGATCCGTGTACAGTGCTGCACAGAAGACATCCGTGTCAAGAAGTTGTCGTTCCCTCTTGTTCATTGACTGGACCAAGGCCTTTGCTAACGGCGACGATATCTTGGAAGTGTTCATGGAATATCTCAGCCATGCGCAGTAGAAATCTCCTACAGAGAGCTGTTCCTTCTGAAATAGCTTCGTCGCCACTTCTGCCGGGCGAAGCGATACTGCAAGCATTTCGACTTCCGCCCATACGTCTTCAGTCGACCTGGAGCTTTCTTCTTTTGACAGCAACCCTCCAGCGAAGCCTCTTAGTTCAAGTAGCCTGGTGAGCATATCATCTTGACATCCACCGCGTTGGACAATCAAGCATTGCTTTCTTCAATCCTAGCTTCCTGATCAGGGAAATAACACATATTGGACACGTAGTCTCTTAACAAACGCACGGCTTTCCCCAATTCGCGCGAAAAAAGCTTTTTTTTGTTTTTACTTTTTCTGTTTATTTTTTAGGTTACTGTGTTTTTTTGCCACGCACTTTTGACGCGACCTGACTTCGCGTATGAACCGAAAACCGCATGGAAAAGATATCGGTTCTGCTCCTGAGTGGAAAATATAATTTCGTTCCGGTTCAACTCCGGTTCGAGCGAAAATAACGGTTTTTTTCCGGTTTTCGGTTCGGGTTCGGTTCAATACCATGCTCGTGGCTACTCAGACCACCAAAACCACTAGAAAAAAAAAAAAAAGACGCGGCCGCAAGGAAAAAGAAAAAAAAAGGCTAGAAGAAATCATTGAGGTTTTTTGGGAAACGTCACTGCTCGAAATATAAGCAAAACGAAGCCGGCTGGCTGGGTGGACAAAAACAGCGCGCTGCGCGTTCCCCCGCATGGCCGTCACCGATTTGATATACAGGGGGCGTGGCCAATGACGTCACGGACGTCAAAATAACAACTTTTATTTTGACGTCTTAGTTATTTTGACATCAACAACACGTTTTCTTTCAGTGCCTTGAATCCGTAGGCAGTGCCTACGGATTCAAGGCACCGATCTTTGAATTGATCTTTGAATCAGAGAAAGGAGGCAGAGAAAAAAGCAACTGACACGCTGCTTGACTAGCCTCTACCCCCGAAATGTCGGTCGCTCGGCGTGTTTGTGGCCGGGTGCTCGGCGGCGTCCGCGTTGGTGCGTGTTGTCGACGCTGCCGCCTGTACTCGTCGCGTTCTCAGGAACATCAAAATAAGCGTTCTTCATTTTCAAACCTCGCCCGGTGCCGTTCGTCACTCCTGTTGCAAATGAAGATTACCTGTACCGGAGGCGACAGAGCCCAGCCGCAGTCATTTTGTACGCATTTTTCTGGAGCTGTAACTTGTGTGTAACACGACGGATTATCACCCTTGCATAGAATAGTTGCGAAGGCCGTGCAAGCGGCGATCGAGTAGCCTTGACTGGCATGACTGCACCCGCTGCAGGAGCGCTCGTGCCGCGCGAGCCAAAGCAACTAGCGCGCGCTTTCAGCACTGTCGTCGACAACATTTTTTTTTCAGTGTTAATCGTAAAAAAAAAAAAATGTTGTAAATATCGCCAAATGCTTTAACAAAAGAAAATGTTCGAAAAAAAAAGAAAAAGAAACGAGAGCAAGACTCAACTGCGAATCGAACCCACGACCACTTGGGTATGAGGCAGACATCTTAACCACTAAGCCGCGCTACTTTTTTGTTTTATTTATTGCATGGAATTTGGTCAGTAAACACAAGGCACTCGAAATCACGGTATACCAAGGTTGTCGCTAGGTCTCATGTACAGGAGTCGACATACATTTCGTTCATCTCAGGTTACACCATCGTTGGGGTTTAGTTCCACGCATAGGTTCGAGTGCGGTTTTACAACTCTACACAGTATTTTGTG
>JAZHYW010028627.1:0-77908 GCA_037355805.1 Ixodes ricinus | reverse complement strand
ATATTTCCGCTTCCTGGTCGGTACTTTACGCTTTTACGGCCACTATCACGACCGAAAACTGCCACATCATAATCATTCAACCACCGAGCACACACATACCGTGAAGAAGACATGCTCAGTGTCACCTAGGAGCGAAGCAGCGAAGCTTCTTGGACAGTGAAACCCATGCTACCAAATCGGCTGAACGATCGCCATCGAGCGGCGGATCCGGTGACGAGCGGACGCTCGTCACCAGCTCGTTAGGCTCTTCCTTAGAGCTGCACACGTCCACGCACACTTACCCGTCCATTCAAGCGCACGAACGTTAACTATGCACATTAACACGGGAACACGAGAACAGCACACGACACTCGGCAAACATGGCAGGTTAATATCGCAGAAATAAGCGTCTCGCAAACTCCTACTGGCCCCAACGCCCCGACCCACTTCTCGTACTTTGTTGCAAAACGTCTCTTGCAAAAGAGAAACATTAATTAGAAAGAAAAAAAAATTATTGTCTTCGGAAATGTTTTAGAAATTTAGAATGTTCTACATGGCTATTTTCATCCCAGTTAAAGCCAAAACAAAATTGTAAACGCTTCCGAAGAATGCAAACAAGAAGGACGTCAGGACAGCGGTCAAAAGCCGCATGGCCACTACATCAACGTTGGCTGCGCTCGCGGCAGCGCTGGCATCCACGGCGTGCTGGAGCAGAAGCTTCGATCAATATAAAGTCAGCTTCAACCCTTAAATATGCCTCATCCATCAATAGTTGATGCTACGATTGTCTGTGGATACCTCCCACTACGTTCCAAAACAGTAAGTGCGTCGCTAAATACTGGCCAACGGCGATGCAGCAGACGCCGCCATCTTGTCCGCGCATTTGGGTTACTAAAAATACAAATTCAGCCTGTCTTAGGAGGACTATTGGCTGCTCTTGCTCGGGCACGCCTCTCGGTTAGTCCTAGTCGAGTGCAGGTAGTCCTCAGCATTTGCGCAGGGCAGCTAGCTAGTACCAGATGGTATCTTCGGGAAGCAAATGAGAGTTTTGTGGACCAAATGCTGCCGTTAATCCATTGAGACCATCTTTTTTCTTCTCTTCCGAAAGTGAAGCGTCAAAATAGTGCCAAAGAGTAAACAGGAAACACGAATCTAAAATCATCAAGCCGGAAGCCCAAAACAAGCAGCAAATCTCCGCTTGATTATGTCTAGCTTCTACGCACACTAGTCCTGGAACTTTCACCTGTAAATGAGGGTGCGAGCACTCGATATTGGTATTCGTGTTCCCTTTATTTATTATTAATATAGCGCTCACCAACAGCTAGCTTGTGTAATTAATGAAGGGCAAGATGCACAACAAAAGCAAGTTCGAACACACACACAAAAAAAGAATAAAAGCGCCCAACATACAACAGCCTCGGAAGTCCAGTGGTGAAAAGGTACTCGCCTAGGATTATATGGCATATGAGAGTATCTGGCTGTTGGCTCGAAAACGAGATCTTTATCTATCCGGTTTCTTTTATTTTTCGGAGTGACCAGTATTAACCAGGCATTCTCTGTATATGGCTGGTACAGAATGTTCCGATCTCATGATTAGTCCGACGATTGGTTTACGGGAATGTGTTCCATTTTATAGGTACGTTTTAGAAGAATTTTTTTTGTGGCTTTTTTTGACACCACTCGGGGCTGGCGTCCAAAGTTCGTCTGAAAGCGCCGCCGAAAAAAATGTATTATTGTTTCGCCGAACCATTCAGACGATTGAAATTGGTGATAAATAATTTTATAATTTTATTGATTACACAAGTAGCGCATGCATGTCCTCGCGTAATCCGCGCACTTCATATCAGACACGAATATTACTATCTTCAATGCAGACAACTAGAAAAATTATGTTTCTAAAAGACTCATCAAAAGCAATAAAGTAGCTACGATTTGCCAGCCTCAACATTCCGACCATTCGGTCACACCCGGTTAATAAATTTGCCTTCCCGCATTACCACGCGCGGATAAAACGCGTGTCCCATCTTGTAGGATTCATTTATTCATCGTCGAGTTTCACAATCTAGTCATATAGACGCATGCACCCAAACACACAAGCGCACGCACGCACAGATACGCACTCTGAATAATTATCGCGGCAGCCCTGTGTGGCCTCCGCGTGGAAGTTCGCGCTATATTGAGGCAGACTAATTGATAATGCGCAGTCGCAATGCTCCAGATTAGTAAACAAATATTAGGCGGAAAGCCATGCGTACTTCCCAATGCAACTAGTAGGGGATCAAGCCGTTTCTGGCACCGTGTCGGCCCTGTATACGCTCATTGAATTACTAATGTAGTTGGAACAATGCGTGTTTAATAGTCTACCACAATGTTCTGGAGGGTCAAATATGAGCTCTCAAAGTTTTACACAGATAATGCTTTCTTCGATTGTTTGTATCTATTGGCATGGTTTGTCTTGCGTGTTAGTGTAACCGCTCCACTACATGGTGTTTCCGGGTTTCGTCGCCTTTTATTCTGCGGCGTGTGCAGGCTTCGCATTACAAGGGTTGCTCTTCGTGCCCCTTTCCGCCCTAATCTGTTGATATTCGAACGCAAAAAACCATGTGATCGCGATGAGAGAGTACGATCCCTTCTTTCATCGTCGTTCCTCAAACAATCACATGAAATCTAAAGAAACGCCATTTCGCCTCAGCCGGACGGGGTTCTGGAATATTCTTCACGCGTCTGCAAAAAAAGCTCGTCTGCATTCTCTCCTGTCTTTGAAAGAAGGAGCAACCCCAGAAACCGCTTGTTCAGTACCGCTCACACATGGCCAAACTACGGAAAAATTGCTTTCTGTCCGAGAGGTGGGAATGCTAAGAGGGCCGCGCTCAACACAGTTAAGGGAGGTCCGTAGCAGCACGAGAACGACAAAGGACACATGACCCCTAATATCATGCACGAGAGGCAGCGCGTATGCGGAAAAAGCGTCAAGATCCCCATGTTGGCGAGAGAGAGGCAAGATAATACGACAACGGCCGGCCGCAAATGACGATCTATGTTTGGACGCGGCGGACGCAAAGCGGCGGAGACGGCGGTACCTGCACGGCGTACGTCGTTCCGTTCACGGAGGTGACCACCGAATTTCAGAAAGCATTCGGGTACTCGTGCGAAGTCTGCGACCGGTTACGATTTCCGAAAAGCCTTGACGCTCGGATAATTCTAGCCCGTTTCTGTTTTTACCCAACAGTTGTCTGTCCAATTCGTGTGTATTTCCCAGTGTTGTGCCAACTACTCACGAAAAGTACTTAAGCTATTAAATACGCATTGGAAATTGCATTTAAAGTAGTGTTCAAGTTACTTTTAGTACGAACTATCTTGAGTAAGTACAAATACTTCGAAAAAGTAATTCTTTCTTTCTTTATTCTTTATTCAGAGATTACCCCGCAATGCCCGAAGCCGTTACAACCAAAAAATTACAGTGCTCAAAAAAAAAAAATCTTAATTTTTAATGCACACTTGCAGCTCCGACAGCCCATTCCACTGTTGTATCGTTTTAACAAAAAAGAGTTGTCATACATATTCGTCCTGGCGTGGTACTCTCTAATATTGAAAGCATGATCGTTCCGTTTAGAAATATGATATGGTTCTTTTAAGTGAGTTTCACTGCTAATTCCAGTTTAATTTTTTTTAATATCAAAAACAAAAACTTTAGACGCAATTTTTTACTTCAAGCTAAGATGGGGTTCCTAATTCAGTTTTGTCTTCATTTGAGTGCAGCTGTCTCTCCGCCCGTACCGTCCTAGAACGAACCTAGCAGCCCTATTTTGTATTTTTTTCAAGTTTGTCTATCACAGCTTTTTGTTCCGGGTCCCAGACGGCACAGGCATATTCCAAAATCGGCCTAACCCATGTTAAATACGCGGTTCCCTTAAAGTTAGCCAGTGAAAATTTTAGGCTTCGTTGAATAAAGTTCAGTGCCCTGCATGCCTAACAATCACGTCATCCACATGAAAATTCCCCGAACAGTAAGTTGGCAGCGTGACTTCTAAGTATTATACGTTGAGTACTTGTTTACTATATTGTTATTTATATAATACTGGGTTTCGATTTCCTTCTTCTTTCTAGTAAAACATAAATGTACGCACTTTTTGGGATTGAAAGTAATTTTTTCACGTAGGCCATAACATAATGATGCATTCTAAATCTATTTGTAATTGGGTGGCATCATCTTTGTTACTAATTTTTTATACACCCCGAAATCATTGGCGCACAACCGAACAAAAGATGAAATACCCAAGAAAATATCATTGATATATATTAAGCACAAAAGGGGTCCTAAGACAGATCCCTGTGGGACACCTGATATAACACTAACGTATGCCGAACTTTTAGCATTCACTAATACACACTGACAACGCTCTAGCAAATAATTTTTGATCCATCTCAGTACCGTCAAGTCTATATTTAACATTAATTAAAATATGGCAACCAAACCAAGTCCTAAACGTGTAGGAGCCCTACGTTTCGAACCGACTTGGTTCTTCGTCAGGGGCGTCTGTGGCCGTTGAGGAGCGGCGTTTTTTGGTCTTCTTTTCTTCTCTCAGGGATGTGGCGCATTTCTCGATCTTCTTCTTTCACGAATATGGCGAAGCCCGTTCACATACACTGTTGGCAAAGCACCAAGGCACCTATTTATGTTGCCTGGCGTCGTTTGAATGTGCCAGGACTCGATGAAAAGCCTATGTCGGTTGTTAGCCTCTGCGTCGATAATGCTGGTGTTGTCGAAATCAATCCGGTGGTCTTTGACTTCGCAGTGCTCAGCGACTGCGCTGCGCTCGTGGTCGAGCTTGCGAACGTCATTTTTGTGTTGGCGTATTCTTTCAGTAAAGTTCTTTGTCTCGCCGATGTAAGAGGCTGGACAGTCTGCACAAGGGATCTTATAAACCACGCCCT
Source organism: Ixodes ricinus (assembly GCA_037355805.1). NCBI lineage: Eukaryota > Metazoa > Arthropoda > Arachnida > Ixodida > Ixodidae > Ixodes > Ixodes ricinus. Next base: position 72,994 of record JAZHYW010028627.1, on the reverse strand, counting down.
GCTTTTTTTCGTTCGGAGAGAGCGATCTTTTGGGCGGGGCATTAGTAATCCAAGCGTGGACATCGGCTTGTGGGCCACGCTGATTCTTTCTTTGGCTAGCACGCGTGCAAGCGCCTCGCTTGTTCCTTTGACGTAAGGTACGCAGATGCGCGATGTTGAGCGTGCTGCGTACAGGCTTGTGGTTGCTGGTTTCTGTGATTCCGAGCTTGACGCCGGGCAACGCGTTGGATGAAGGCGCTCGTGTATCCGTTCTTTTTTAGATCAGCACGGATGGTTTTTTCTTCCTTTCTTCTGTCAGCCTCGGACGAGCATATAGTCTTCGCCCTAGACAGCGAAAATCTAGGAATATAGAATATGTTTGGCCTCCCTAATCAACATCAGATGACAAGTCATGACAAAATTCGACAAGTTACGTGGTGCAAGATAAGTCCTTAGCGGAAACCGTGCTGTTCTAGATAATGATTGTTTTGTATATGATTTCTATTTCAGTGTATAGAATATGTTTATGATCTTCCATGCGATGGACGTTAATGAAATAGGCCTATAGCTTTCGACATCTTTCTTAGAACCAGCTTTGTGTATAGGAACTATGTGAGCGGTCTTCCAGTCGTTTGGCAAGAGACCCATAGATAGTGACTTGGCGTAAATTAAATAAAGATAGAACGAATTCGGATGTGCACAGCGCTTAAAGCGGCACTAAAGTCATTCTTAAAAAAATTCGTTTTTGATGTGGCTTCTTAATGAGTGACGGTGGCTGAGTCAAGTTGTGGTTAACTGTGTTTTTTTTTATAGCGAAAGAAAAGCGTCTAGTCACAACTAGAGTAACTGTATATGCTCCGCTTGCGGAGCAGAGTACCGCAATGGTGCCATTCTGGAGCCAAGCACTGCGGGAAGTCGCGGTCGGTTTTTGCAGGAGACGCGAAGGCGCAGACGCGAGGCGGCGTGCTGCGGCGTGCTGCGGCGCGGTGCGTAAGGAAAATAGTGCGGCGTGCGGTGACGAGCCGCGCATGCGCCGTCATCATTCTCCCGTCGTTTCCTGTTTCCCTCTCGATTGCAAAAATCGCACCCGCGGATCCTGCGGGTCGCGTGTGAAGTGAAGTCGTCAATTCATGGCGATAAACCACGCAGCGGCTGACGAAAACGCCGTCCCCTCGCTTTCGGACGAGAGCTCGCCGATTCGCCAAGATGGCCGGATGTGCCGGTCGCGTATCGCGTATCACTCCGCGAGAGCCGCGGACGCGAGCAACGCGATCGTCGTCCGTGTCGTCTGCTTCCCATACCTTGGAAACGGATGTCCTAAAACATCGCTCGCGTTATAAAAAACAGGATTGTATTGTACCCAGTTGACGCACATAATGTTCAATGACTTAGGAAGCTTTTGGTTTGTTCGATTTTAGTCTATGATCTATATTTTGCGAACTCAAAGCGGAAAATATGTTTCCCAGAAACTCGGCGCTCTGGACGGCCGCTTTCCCGCACGAAAATCGGATCCAGTTCTGCCCACGTGACCACTCCTCCGCCAATACGGAGATGGCGGCGAAAGGAAAAGGAACGCGATACTCTGGCTCTGCAAGCAGAGCCTATACAGTTACTCTAGTCAAAACTAGCACAGAGCATCTTCTGCGTGCCGGGGAGCGGCGGTGATCCGCCGCTGCTTATGTTTCAGCCGGGAGAGACACGGGAGAAGGAAACTCCGCCGGGCTTCGCTTGTGAAATCAGGGGTTTCGGGTTGCTCTCCGTCGGTCGGGGAACATGGCTCGTACCGCTGGCTGGAACCATGCGTACGTAGCACTCCTCCACCCTTAGTTTACATTAAGTGGCTTGAAAGCGCGAAGGCTTCCGTCTCGAACGAGTTTACCTTCTTGGCACTGGCATGTTTTGCGCCTCGGGAATGCCGACGTCGTCCATCCATGTGTCGTTCTCAGAAGTTGGCGTTTCCATTTGTGGAATCTTCAGCCTGATCTGGTCGGCGTGTCGGACAAGATCGCCGTCTGGTGTGGTAACGATTGCCATGCGCGCTCCCTTCGTCTCCTTTACGACTCCCGGAATTCAACGGGAACCCGATCCGTAGTTGCGGATGAACACGGTTCTTCCTCGTTGAAGTCGTTTGTCAGCGGTGGTCTGAGGTTGTTGTTCTTCCTTGTCCTCCAGCCGCGCGGGGTTAATGAGGTCCAATCTCGAACGTATCTGACGTCCTACCAAGAGTTCTGCCGGAGATTTTCCTGACATGCTGTTGGGTGTTCGCCGGTATGAAAGCGACCAGCGGTCCAGCTTTGTTTGTAGGTCTTTGCCAGAAATCTTTTTCAGCGCCGACTTCACCGTTCGCACCGCCCGTTCGGCGAGTCCATTCGACTGAGGGTGATATGGTGCAGTTCGAACGTGTCGCACGCCGTTCTGGGATGTGAAGTCTTTAAAGGGTTGTCCGGTGAAGGGAGTGCCATTGTCCGAAACGATGCAGTATGGTACTCCAAAACGGGCAAATAATCCTCGCATTACTTCTACGGTCTTTTCTGAAGTAGCATTCTTCACCGGAACAGCCTCAATCCACTTCAGAGTAGCTGTCTACTACAATTAGCAGCATTTGTCTGTCGTCTGGCCCCGCATAGTCGATATGGATTCTTTCATATCGACTATCGGTTCGCTGCTGGCCACGACAGTGGCTCCCTTGAAGGCGGCATAGGCTGCGCTTGCTGGCACCGGTGACAGTCGCGGGCCATGTCCTCGATGTCGCGATCCATGTTTGGCCACCAACAGAGCGATCTGGCCAGGGACTTCATCGCAGCCATGCCAGAGTGGGCGTCGTGTAGCTCCAGCAGCACTGCTCGCCTTGCCTTTCGTGGAATTACCACTCTTCTCCCCCACACCACAAGTCCTTCCTCCACCGACATCTCCGCTCTACGGGTCCAGAAGGGTTCGAGAGTGGGATCTTGTGGCTGAGTTGGCCATCCTTCCAGGATAGTCGTTCGAAGTTTACTCAACTCCGTGTCCGCAGCTGTCAAATCCGCGAGTTGTTTCACCGAAAGTGGTCATGTTTCCAGTTGCTTCACGAAGGCCACTTGCTCTGGGCTTGTCGGTGATTAACTTCCATCATTCAGTGGAAGCCGGCTTAGCATGTCGGCGTTACCGTTGCACTTCCCAGCCCGGTGGCGTATGTTGTACATGTATCCACCAAGTGTCACAGCCCACCTCTGGATCCTGCTAGCCGCTGTTGCTGGAATAGCTTTGTCTTCCCTGAAGAGTCCAACGAGGGGTTTGTGGTCTGTCACCAGTGTGAATTGTCTCCCCAGGAGATAATCTCTGAATTTGGTGACACCAAAGATCAAGGCAAGAGCTTCTTTTTCGAGATGCGAGTAGTTCTTTTCAGCGGGCGATAAGGTCCTGGAGCGGAACGCAATCGGCCTCGCGACGCCATCAATCAGGTGAGAAAGCACCGCTGCCACTCCATACGGCGAGGCATCGCACTCCAGCAGTACTTCTTTCGATGGGTCGAAATGAGCCAAAAATCCGCAGTTCTGGATTGCGTTCTTTGCTTCCTGAAACGCTGTTTCTTGGGCCGTGTCCCACTGCCACTTCGCATTCAGTTTGAGTAGGTCGTACAAGGGGTTGAGCATGGTTGACATGCGGGAAATGAAGCTCCTATAATACGTGAAGAATCCAAGAAACGACCTTAGCTCTTGCACATTTCTTGGTGTTGGCGCTTCTTTGATGGCCTTTAGCTTCTGTTCTTCAGGATGTAGCCCATCACGGTCAATTCGGTGTCCGAGGTAGGTTACCTCTTGCCTTCGGAATTCGCACTTGTCTTCTCGAAGACGAACACCGCTGCTGTGCAGTTTCTGGAGTACTTTCTCCAAGTTTTGCCCGAATTCTTCCTCGCGTTCTGCCACCAGAATGTCATCGAGGAACACCTGCGTCCCCGGAAGGTCGCGTAGGAGTGCTTCCATCCTGCGCTGAAATATCGCCGGGGCCGAGGCGATTCCATAGGGCAATCTGTTGTAGCAGTAGAGTCCACGATGCGTGTTTATCACTGCCACCTTCTTTGACGACTCGTCGAGGGGAACCTGTTGGTACGCATCCTTCAGGTCCAGTTTCGAGAAGCATTCTCCGCCATTCAGTGATGCGAACAAGTCCTCGATTCTTGGGAGAGGGTACTGTTCGATGTCACAGGCAGGGTTTAGTGTGACTTTAAAGTCCCCACAGATTCTCACGGAACCGTCTTTCTTCATCACCGGCACGATGGGAGTCGCCCATTCAGAATGTGTCACCGGCGACAGGATTCCTTCTTGGCAAAGACGGTCGAGCTCAGCTGAAACCTTGTCTCGCAGCGCGTAGGGAAGAGATCTTGCCTTGAAGAATCTCGGTCTTGCGTCTTGGCGAAGGTGCAGGTGCACTGGTGGTCCCTCCATTTGGCCTATTCCAGGCTTGAACAACTCGCCAAACTTCGTCTTGAGTTCGGAGACCCGGTCTTCCGCCTCCGCGAAGTTGATCTTCTGGAGTAGACGCAGCGCTCCAATTACGTCGCGGCCGCACAGACTCGGTCCATTGCAGTCCAGGACGTAGACTGACGCCTTTGCACTCTGTCCTTCGTGTTCCACTGTCATGTGGAGAACTCCTTTAACTGGTAGGGCTCCCAGGTAGCACGATAGCTTCGTCTGGCAAGAGGTCATTTTAGGCCAGGACTGATGGTGTTGTTGGTAAACACTCACCGAAATGACTGATACTGGGGAACCGGTGTCGACTTCCATGTTGACAAGAATTCCGTTCCAACTCAGCGGAATGGTCCATGGCTTGTGCATCGGCAGCTCACTGACGCTGTTGATCGCGCGAAGATCCAATTCCTCTGCGGGGGCCGATTGTGCTGCCGCGATGACGTTGGCCTGACCATGGCGTGCCGAGCCACTTGCCTGAGAGCGCGACTTGCACACCCTTGCGAGATGTCCCGTCTTTCCGCACTTAAAGCAGGCAGTTGACATAAAAGGACACTTTTTGGGGTCGTGGTCGCTGTTGCCACATCGTCCGCACTTGTTGTGCTGATGCCCTTGAGACTGGGGTGCTTTGTTTCGCGGGAAGCGTCCCACATGCTTATTCTTTACAGCTCGTTCGCTCACCTTGTTGACTTGGGGATGGTCATGAGCCTTCTCCTCTCAAGTGCGATGCAGTTCTTGCTAGCGGTCTCCACTGCCAGTACTATGCGCTTTGCTTTTTCCAAGATATTCCATCTGGGCCATCTTGCCTTAGTTTCGTCGATACTCTTTAGTAGCACTTCGATACCACTCATATTGTTGCTCGACTGGCTTCAGTTATTGGGACAGTGCTATACGGGTGATAAAAATTTACATTTGTATTCAGGCAAGAAAACAGATGAAAAGCACTCATTTAAACACAAAGCTATTTCTGAATAATGTACAATTTACCAGCCGGTTAGAGGTATTTTCGTTTCTTTCTGCAAAATTGGCGCTACACCTCCTTAAATATTGCCAAAACATTTTGGAATTCGTTTTCATCCTATCATTTGGTATACAAAAATAATTATCCTTAGGAATTTTTATATTCAACTTGTATTCCGGAGTTACCTCAGCACGTTTCTCAAAGTTGTTGTTACATTTAGTTTTTTTTTTTTAAATTTAATCAGTGCTTGCCAAGGATTTTTAATTATTCCAAGGACACGTGAAATTACACATATTTTATCTGTTTTTTAAAGCATTGCCGAATCTTTGTTTGGGATATACTTATTCGTAAGTTCAAGAAACTTCTTTTTAAAAACCGACCATAATGCATGGATATCATAATCCTCGGACAAACACTCAAAAACAGGCAAGTGGTCAAGAAGTTCACTGAAAATACTACTGTAATCATCTCCCTCAAAGAAAGGCTCTCTCTTATGCACACGACTTCGACCGCTTAATCTCAGTTTTGATGCCTCAAACGACCGCGACATAATCACTGAAACCCAGAATGACGTCTACCGAACTAACGATATTTGGTGAGCTACAAAAAAGAGACCTAACGTATTTGCAAGATACCAAAATATTACAAAAGTATTTGAAATCACATTATATTAAGCAGAGTATTTGAAATAAGCACAAGTCCTGTACTTTTCAAAGTCTGCCCGACATACAAGTTATATTTGCAAAAGGGCAAACTTCCGAACCTGTCTGCTAAAAGCAGTTCTCTGAAGCTCAATAGTTCAACAATGGAACGGCTACGGCTCTCAATGCAGCGCGTTTTCTGGTCGTCCAAATTTTTTAATGCTCAAAACTCCAAATGGTTTCAAAGAAAAAAAAACGACCCATTTAATGTCGCGGTTATTCTAAAAACTATCAACCTTATACAGAAATGTAACCAGATCGAACTTTCTTCCATTTAAACAATAGTCTCTACCAGAGGAAGAGACAACTACTTATTTTATTGATCCTGGTCTTATCGCTGATTATTGCTGGTTGAACTCATCTTACTTTTCCCTTACGTCATTGCCTGACTCGTTGTACAAGACAAATATAGAAGGAGGCACGTGCACAGGAGATGTAAGGCACAATTATCGGTGCCGTGCGTTCTCTCCCATCAGGCCATCGGTCCCATAAAATCTTTGTTGACTGAAAGATTTCTGTATGGCGGGATGTCGACACAGCGACGCTAAAATTCCATACTTGAGTAGTAATTGAATGAGAGAAATGGTGTCACTGTACTTTCATTACTGTTTGGTAATTTGCAATTGTTAATAATTACTTTTCCTGAAAGTAATTGTAATTACAATACAATTACTTTCCTAGCGTCAGTGCTTCCACAAACTAAGGAACAATTACAATTAGTTTTGCAAGACTTTGCGGCGCTGTCGAAACCTCTCTGAAAGCCTCAGCGCTCGAACAAGCTGCCTAGCACTCGGCACACACTCGAATCATATAGACACGCACGCAAACGCACGCACAACAAAAATAGCGTCGCGTTGTTGTTTTTTTTGCTTACAGTGCTGGCTGAGAAGCAATCCTCTTTAGAGCCTACCTCAACGGCGCCGTGTAGCGCCGTCTGCCGTGCAATCAAAAAGGAACAGGGTAAACATGCCAAAATATTGGAGAAAGGAAAAAAATTGATCTTCAGCTTTTAGCCAAGGTTGGGAATTTTAATTGTCTGTGAAGTTATTTCATTCCAAGTATTCGTTGAAATTACCCATGTTTTGTTTTGCCAGTTTTTACGTCCCCTCTTCCAGTGCTGTCACATATTTTTTATCTTTGTATTATTTTCAAGTTTATTGCCTGTTTGTTTTACTTCGAATATTATTTGCATAAGCGTTGTAGAGGCTGACCTTACACCTGTGAATATTGTCACCAATGATTTGGGAGCCACTATTGGGTTCTTATATATTTCTGAGGCATTATAATTTCAACTCAATATAAATCATTTACAATAATATGATGTTTCTATGAGAATGTGGTCGTATTAGCGAGTATGGATTTCAATTTTATATTAACATTCACAAAATGTTAATGTAAGACTAATTGTCGCATTTTTATTTGCCTGGCCAACAAAGATCTGTCAACCCAATTTTTTCTTTAGCGATCTGGCGTCTTCCAGCGTATGAATCAATTTATTGTTTTTTATTTATAATATTAAAACGTAGTACTTCATTGTCCCAAACTGAAAAGTTCTATCTTGAATTTAACAAAATTCATAAAAGGAAAGTACAATACGTAACTTTTATGCAGCGATGCTTAAGCTTCCTCAAACAGTGGGGAGAGAAATAAACAAATATGTCGCATTCTATAAAACTCGTTTAAAGTTATATGGCCCAAGTTGGGTCACTCTCAGAAATAATTGTAAAGTACTCGCATTGCTTTCTAAAAGTAATTTTAATTTTCACGTAGTAGTAATTGTAATTGTAGTTAAACCACTTTTGGAGCAATGTAATTGTAATTATAATGAAATTACATTTCGGAAGTAATTTACCCCTGTGTGTATAGTGTTGAGACCGGTTTCAACAAATTTGGTTATAACAAAATGGCTGCTACAGCGAAGCGATCACGATTTACCATTCCCGTTTGCACTTTGTTATAATTGAAGTTATTATAGCGAAATAGCGGATATAACGAAGTGATTTCCGATTTTCTTTGACTTTGTTATAACGGGTCTGGACAGTACTTCGTTTCGCCATATGTTTCGCCGAGGGCAGCAAACGCTGCGAGTGGATAAGACTAATCAATCAGCGCCGAATGTGCAACGTCACCACGTTCGTAACCGTGCTTTCCGTGGTGTCTTTGCCTGCTCATCCAATGAACGCACATAGTGCACCCTCACTTTGCACTTTCTGGTATGTTCGTACTTGTTTGTGTTTGGACTTTTTGGTGAGACGGAGAAACAGGCAGATAATGCGATTTGGTCGTTTCAGCTTCCGCGCTCGTCACTGATGTGGTTCGCGTGTTCAGAGCTTGCTCGTCTGTGTTTTTTTTTTTTTGCTTTTTAGGTTGCAATTGTTTTTAGGGGCGTGGGGTCCTTGCGTGTATCGTCTGTTTGCTGCATTGGACCATGTTTTGTACCTCTAATTTGTACGAGTTTATTGCTATATAATTTCGTAACATTTTGCCTCATAATGGCGAATGATGAGTGCAGGATGACAATGTGACTTCAAGTCACACTGCTTCATAGTTTGTCACAGACAGAAGCTTTGTTTATGAAGCTGAACGCGGAAATAATGACGTAGCGTGATCGAAGAAGAGCGTTCTTGTGCAGTCTTGGGAACTTTTTTTTCCTCTCAAACAACACCGTTGTGTTTCAGCCTAATGCCTTTGCGCGGCTCTTCCTTGCTCTCTAATAACAATGCGTGACAAACGTGTTAGAGAACGACCAAGATCTACAGTTCCCTTATTTTTTTCCGATATCGTAAATATAAAATGTTGATAAGGTACAAAGAGATAGAAGATCCAAAAGTTGTAAAGAAGAATAAACGACATTTTGTGAGAGGGTTGTTGAGTTTCTAGTGGGTGTACTGAAATATATTACCTTGGTTTCTTTTAATCAGTAGATGAACTTGTTGATGCATAAAAAAAGCGGCGGTTGTTATGAACAAGAGGTTTAATAACAATTTCTTATGCACTAAAATGAGGCTTGTTTGATTTACTAGATTTAAATTTGATAAATTTGATTTAAATAAGAGCAGCTGAAATAGTAATTATTCACCACCGCACGTTCTTTCTTAAGATAGGGAATTCACTGGTCAATTTGTCGCATCACTGATAACAATGCGGGATAAAAAGTACCTTAAATGTGAAGTACAGTTTAGTTAACAACATTTCATGGCTATAATTCTTTCACACTAGAAAAACGAATTGATTTTTAGTTTGTTACAAACTTCATTTTATATTGCTTTCGAGTTCTGACTTTATTGAAAAAGGACATTAGTTTTATAATTTTCATATCTATCTTTTGAGTTCTGATTTTGTTGCAATAGAATTGTACCTGACGTAAAAAGTGGAAGGTAGAAATTAAGCTCTATTTGCTCAAAAGAGCTTTTATTTTGCACGTATGCAGCTTTATATGAACCTTTCTTGCTTAATGCTTTTTCATCTGTATATAATTAAAACGCACGTAGAAAGAATCAAATGACATACACACAGTAAATAAATGTATTTTCGGGATTATTTTTGTGTGGAAAAGTTTCATTTAAATCATTATAGTAAAACTAGTGTGATTTAATTCACGATTCAAATTATGATTTAAATCAGAATATAAATCCGATTTATTTTTGTTTTCCACCCTGGTTACGAACGTGAGCTTTGGGGGATGTTTCCTTAAAGAGTTTTTAAATATGTAATAAATATTCTGGGAATACGGCTACCAATATGTCAGCGTTATAGCTTGATCTTGGATAATTCTTGATGCGGCCAGATGGCAGTTGTTGACAAAGCCACATTTCACACACCACTGTATTTGTTTCTCACACATTAAAAAACAAAGAACGCCGGACACTGCAAGAGCATACTTTGTGACGCCAGCCAGTCCTGGCGCACCAAGCCCGAAAAACATTTCAAGAGATTTCCAGTTTGCTCCCCGTTTATTTATGTCGTGACAGGGTGGCTAAAAAGAGGCATCTTCTTCTGACCAATCAACCTGGTTTGTTTTTACCACGTGATCACGTTTTCACATAACACTATAGTGCGCAGATGCGCTTAAAAGTGGTCATTTGAATGGCTCAGCTAGCACATAGCCTCAGAGCACCCTGTCTGAATATGAATAGCGCTAAGTACGCGCTAACATCTGCGGTACAATCTTGGTCGAGAAGAGGGCGAGAACTCATTGGGCTGCTGATTGACCGTGGCGCCACAGCCTGCACGTAGTCAAACAACTTGACATTTTTTACTCCTTCGCGAGTTAATAATCGGGCCATATTGTTTTCGAGGAACGTCCACCCCAACGTACAAATAGCGAGGGAGGTCCGGCGGCATCTGATGTGCTTGTCTTTAGTACTCCTTCATGCACCGGTCGACTTCAGGTTGTGTGCGGCAACATAACCACATTTAGATTTTCAAAGGAACCGCTGGTTGTCAGTGGCTTTCAACGTGAAATAGCAGACGATCACACCTTCAGCCTGCGTCCGATCTCCATTTTCCGTGGCGCTCAACTGGCTGGAAACATGGCCTTTTTTAACTTAAAACGCACGCTGTTACATTCTTTTATAGCCGTTTGCGCATGACGCTTCATAACAAACAAACCGCGTTCTGTTTTCGTGGTAAGGCTGAACTCCGTGGAGCGAATATGCGGTGAAGAATCGACGAATTTCGCCTGACGGCGGGTACGCTTTGCGCGCCGCCGAAGACACTCTTTGTCTTGCGCGCCCACTGATCTCAATGACAATTGCTGGATCGCGTTTGACCAGCACCGCCTATGGACGGGAATGCGGCCACGGTCGGCCATCTTTTTGGTAGAGTTATATCATCTCTAGCCACCATAGTAATATGGCGGACAGCGCAATGGCGGCAGGCTGCCATAAAATAGCCGTAGATCTAGTACACTGTACCGTGGGTGATATTTCGTGCTTGATTGAAGTTGTTCGACGAAGCAGATTCTTGAAACCCGGCGTGAACGGTAGCCTCGTCTTTGAGGACCCGGCGAAAGTTCTACGAAAGCGCAGCAGCGGGGAAAGCAGCGCAGCTCGCATCGAAAGCAGACTACGTACCGGCGTCTGCTTTCGATGCGACTTTCGATGCGTGCTGTGCTGTTTTTCCCCGGTGCTGTGCGATTTCGTGAAACTTTCTACGGGTCCTCAAAGACCGGGCTACCGTTCACGCCGGGTTTTAAAACATGTTTTGTCAAACAATTTCAATCAATCACGGAATATCATCCACGCTATTTTGATGGCAGCCTGCCACCACAACTGCCAAAACGCCGTCTGCCATGGATGGATGATGGTGGCTGCCAGGTGGCTTCAGCAGCTGTATCTTGGCTAGAGGTGATATAACTCTACCAAAAAGATGGCCGCCAGTGACCGCATTCGCGGAGCAGGCAAACGCGATCCAGCAATTGTCATTGAGATCAGTGTGCGCACGCCCAAGACACGAGCGAACGGCGCTGTGCTAGTCATTTTTCCGCTAAATTTAGCGAAAAATCGACTTCACGTGACCTATGCACCAATTAAAGTTCCTCGCTAAATTTAGCTAATCAGATTCCCGCTAAATGTAACAGAAAATTGACTTCACGTGACCTATGCAACAATTTAGGTTCCCCACTATATTTAGCGGAATTACATTTCCCTCTAAACTTAGCGAAAAATCGACTTCACGTGACCTATGCACCAATTCAGGTTCCCCGCTAAATTTAGCGAAATCAGATTCCCGCTAAATTTAACGGAAAATTGACTTCACGTGACCTATGCACCAATTCAGGTTCCCCGCTATATTTAGCGGAATCAGGTTTCCCGCTAAATTTAGAGAAAACTTGACTTCACGTAACCTATGCACCAATTCAGGTTCCCCGCAAAATTTAGCCGAATGAAGTGCCCCGCCCACTTCCAGCTTCTCCTTGACGCGATCAACGAGATTTGGACGACGGGCAACTTCCAGAGCTCCTGGGGCGAATCCCTGGTGATACCGCACCCCAAAGCCGGGCAAACCACCGAATCAGCTCACTAACCTCCGGCCGATTTCCCTTACCAGCAGCCTGTGTAAACTCACTGAACGTATAGTCCTCGAGCGACTCCTGTGGCATCTCGAGAGGAACTCCCCGCTCCACCCACATCAAATGGGATTCCGCCACGGGATGAGCACGCAAGACGTTCTCCTTATGTTGCGCCATCAACTCTGACGCCTACTCGAAAGTGCACACGAGAACGGTGATAGCGCTGGACGTCCGCAAGGCCTTCGACGCTGTTCCTCACGAGACGGTCATCCAGAGAGCGGAGCTTGCCGGAGTGTGCGGCCACCTTCTCAATTTCATGAAGATTAGGCTGAACGACCGAACGTACATGATCAAAGCCGGTGACTACATCGGGCCTGTTCAACCGAAGAGGACCGGGGTACCGCAGGGCGCGGTCCTCCCGCCCACCATCTTCAACCTGGTGATGGCAAGACTTCCACCCCCCCCCTTGATGCGGTTCCGTCGCTGTACTTTACCGTATACGCCGATGATGTCACCATCTGGGAAGCGACGGGATTGGCGCTTCAGGTTGGCCTCGACGTCATACAGGAATTTCTACAGAATGAGGGCATGACCGCCTAGGCCGAAACGACCGAATACGTCGTGGTCCTAAACGGGCCCCACAGAAAGACCGAAGCGGTCCGCAACCAAATCGCCCTCAGCATGGCCGGCCAAAGGATACGGCGACAACTCACCGTTCGCATCCCGGGATCCTAAAAAGATCAAGACGGGAAAGGCACCACGCGGGTGACGAAAGTCGACTCGCAGTGCAGATCCCTCCTCCGCCTCATTCGTGGAGTCACTCACCTCCAGTGGAGCACGTGGGAGAGAGAAATGCGCCAACTCGTCACGGTGCTGCTTGAATCTTGTATCCTTTACGGCTATAACTATCCCGTCCCCACGCCCAGAGAGGCGGAGCAACTCGAGAAACTCAATCTCGAAGCCATCCGCATCATTGCCGGACTGCCAACGTACACGCCCCTCCGGGAGCTGTGCGCACACGGCGGCATGAACCTCCTGTCGGAACTCGCCGAACAGGTGGTCCTCGCCCAGAGAGACCGCCCCAGCAGCTCGACACCTGGACTTTCCATATTGGAAGAGCTCCGCGTGTCTCCCAGTCTGGACGTCCGCCCGGCAGACGCACACTCGCCGCCTCCGTAGGCCGCCCCGGTCACGCTTACAAACGGAAAGTTCCTCCCACGAAACATGGGACCTAGACCAAGCAACTCGGAGTGACGCAAACGCTTTGCTAAAGCGCGCACACGTAGCGTCCCGTACGAATCACCACCTACGCACACCATCATCGACACTGACATGGCAGAGCTAGACCCTGCTGTCGACTGCCGGCGACGACGGCAAAGGAGAGGACAGAACCCCCAAGCACGTCCAGGCGGTCGCGTGGGTCGACACTACCCATGGCATCCCGAACGCGGCTGCACTTTCGACTGCTGAAGACGTCTACACTACGCAAGCGGAATTCACTGCACACCTCCGAGCATTCCAGTGGGTTCTTCAAACTTTCGCACCAACAGGCTCCTACTGTTCACCGGCTGTACCCGCGCGTACGAAACTTGCAGACGAGAGAGCCTTAGGCCCTCAACGTACACGGGAATAGTCGGCGAGTTGGTCGCCGCGTTCCTAGAACTTGTAGACGAGCTCAACATCCAAGTTACTGTTCCCTGGATGCCTGAGCGTTGTGGAACGCGTTCCACAACTCAGCCGGCGAGGCAGTCGGCCCGGCCGACCCGTCTGCTCTCAAGGAAAGTGCTAAACAGCGAAGGCGAAGAACCCTGCGGCACATTTGTGAGGGAGAAGAGGAACGCCCGGACGAGCAGTTGCGTCCCGTTTCTCCGATGCTGAATGACCTACCGAGGAGCAGTCAAACCCTAGTCAACCGCCTCGCGACCAACACTGTTCTATCCCCGGCGCTGCGCCACAAGTTCTTCAGCAATAACCCTACGAGGGGAGAGTCGCCGGTGCCGCAGGACCGCGACGGCTGCCCATGTTGTCTGGGAGCGCAAGCGCCATGCTCACCTTTGGAAAACGAAGCTTGAGGAACTCCCAAACGGGACCCGTCCGGCGACGTATGTCGATTGCATTCTGCCCACCAGTCGTGACAAGGCGAACGTCTCCCTGTTGTTTACAAGGCTGGCGGAATTCGTCTACGACGACAACGGCCACTGCGGACGACCTTGCAGCAGCCTAGGGCGCTCTGACCAAGACCCACCCAGACCGCCGTGACGGCAATGGCGGATCCTTAGGCACGCACTGATGCAGACGACAGTGGTGCACTGTATGTGTGTATAGTATATATATATACATAAAGAACAGGCCAATGAAGAACGTTCTAACAACAACTCCGCAACCCGCTACGATACTGGAACTCTACAGTCAAGGGCATCGGCGCGAAAGCGCAGTAGCGGCTTCTTTGTCAAGGGCTTAGAGGAGGGTAAAATGTGGTATACAAAAACTCCCTATTGACTTCACGTGACCCATGCACCGATTCAGGTTCCCCGCCAAATTTAGCGGAAAATTGACCTCACGTCAACTATGCACCAATTCAGGTTCCCCGCTAAATTTAGCGGGGAACACCTGGCCGTGTCTCCAACAATAAATGCTATCGAATTAATCGAAAATCTTCCCTGTGGTTTTCTATTTTTGTTTTCGCTTCATGGAGTCCAGCATTTAGCTCGCTAACTGCCTATAAATGCCATCTTTGCTCCCTCCGAAAGAAGCGATTCAGATCTGGCTGACGCTCTCGCGTTGACCGAAATCGGGCCGCAGGGGCTCTAAGTTGGACACTCGGCGAGGAAGTTGGTGAAACCGCCACCTGCTGCGATATGTCAGCGCCGCGCAGCGAATGGCCAACGCCAAGGCGAAGCGCGGCGCTGGCCAATCACTGCTGTTGGCGATCTCGCCAACTTTCTTCCCGAATGTCTCAGGACGGGAGTCCCTTTTCCTGAAGATGGCGAATCTCCATCAACTTTGATCTGCTCAAACAGATCCCAGGAGGGAAAAAATCGATCGCACAAAGCATATGGGATTCTGCGAGAGCTTTCTTTCCGGAGAGAAAAGCATCTCTGGTGACAAAGACCGCCGAGGCTCTCAGATTGAATTGTCCCGAAAAAGGCTTCGACTTAGGGCCCAGCGCTCGCGTATACCAGCAAGGTTCCATTGCCAATATCGGTCCGAACCCTTTTCGCGTCGCCTCAGGTACCTGTGAAATATCTCGTTATCGGCTGTTTGCAGACGGATCCATTTTTCCGCGAGGATTTACGGTCGCTGTTGTCGTCGCCACTTTTGAATGGTTCTCTGGGCGTCTGCTTTTGATCAGATATAACCCCGCTAACTTTGTTTGCGTGGATGTAAACGCTTAGTGGAGGGAATGGTAGTATTCTAAGGTCTCCTTATTTATCGCTTTCTCGTGGTCTTTCGCTGGGAGAACCGTATGTGAAGAATTACATGTGCGTTTTCTCTCATAACCGTTTTATCTTAAAATAGTATTTTCTGTTCAAAGCCTCGATAAATGAAAAGGCAGAAAAAGCTTTCTTCTCGTTGAACATGTAAAGAATATAGTTTTGGGGTGTTCAAAGAAAAGAAAACATTGATGTAAAAATATTTTCAATCAAAATTAATTGAACACTGAAATATAATTAGTGAATAATAATGTGAGTCTTACGCGTGACATCGCGCTTAAGCTAATTTTGGTGTAGGCGCAAACACAGACTGTAAGAATTTTCTATTCGTGTTTATCCAGGTCCCGATGGCAGACAGGTGTAGTTTTTGTAGATTACAATTGCAGGCATCATTGGGAAAGAAATTCAGAAGCAATTGGGGAAGCATCAAACATGTAAGAAGTAAGCTGAGCCAGTGTAGAGTGCACACATTTTCATAAAATATATAAAAATAAAATTCATTATACTAAAACTTTCAACCACAAAGCTAAAATAAATGTCGTCAAAATATTATATATTTTGTTCCTTTCATTCCTCACTAATCTTTTAACTGAAATTTAAAAACTTTTACTTAGTTTCGGCGTTAATTTAAAATTGGGTTTGCGAAGGATTGCGACATACTTTCTCTCGTTCGCAATGTTTTAATGAAGTTTTAATTTAGCAAAGGAACCTACAGCCTTTAAGTTACACTGATCTGAAGATCTAGGTGGGTATGCTTTTAACATTTCCCAAATATTTTACACCTCTCGACCGTCCAATCGAAATGCGAACATGTGAATTAATGTCTTGGAACTTGCGTTATATACCGCGCAGACCTAAATTAATATCCGGGTGTGCGGTTGTAAAACAATGTTTAGTGAAATTGTTTACGTAACATCCTCTTTTAGGCTTGAAAGCCGTGTTCAGCCTAATGCACGGTTCCAGATTACTGAGTTAAACAACTAATAAGTAAATGGCAAAAGTGCCAGAGTACAGTCGGCAGCACAATAAGAGCGATCGCCGGTTCGCGTTGCAGTTTCGAATCTCAGGGAAAGAGATACGCGCGCAAGCTAGAGAAAACTGCTCCGTTAACAACCACCGCAAGCTAGGAATAAAGTCGCCGGTGGTAAAACCAAGTCATGGCATAAGTTTTAAAACGCGGACCAAGGTGACAAAGGCACCAGTGGGAGAAACAGGCTGGGTCAGAGAATGAGCTGGGCAACAACGCGAATTGCATTTTTACTGAAGGGAATTTTAATTTATCCGTGGCGGTTCAGCCAAACGTTCTCGCGGCACTCGCGTACAATCGGTTCCCCACGCTGTCCTTTGGGGGAACGTCCGCGTCTGGAGGGACGTTTCAGACGCGGACGTTCCTTCGACGTATAGTCCATTGATTGTGCAAGCGAGATGCGACCGTGGGGGTGAGACCAGACACCTCGTAGTCCGGAGAGGGAGAACTCGGTGCCTGAGCGTCGGGATACCGCCGGCTCAAGAGCCGGACATTGTTATGACTCCTTTCTGGCACCAAGTAAAGACAATTTGTCGAGGGGTAGCCTTCGTCTGGTTGTGGAGAAATGAACCCGTCTTTCTGTCCGCCGTCTTACTTTCGGTATGAGATTTGTGTAGTCCTCGTAAAGTAGCCCTTTCGTTTTACTCTACTATATCTAATAATAATGTTTATTTTCCGTCAAAACACAAATGACGGAGGGAGACCGAGGAAAAAAGCTGCATCATGCAGCTTGACGGGCTCTCGGCCCCCCCTCCTTACACATGGCAGCAGTGGCACAAGTAATCCAAAAAAAAAAGAAAATCAAGAGAAAAGATAACAAGTTCAGAGATAAGAACAGGACAATATTGCGAAAAAGGTACGACTATATAAGAGGCAAACAAAAACAAAGTACATGCAAGCACAGCATTATTCAATTTAGTAAAAATTAAGGTTATGAAACATGACAACTAAGCAATCACCTTTGAAAAAGAAAGAAATGCTCGGAGATTTTTTACAGATGTTGTGGGAATAACAATATTGTGAGTAACAAGAAAATTAAGCAGTCGAGGAAGTGCATATTTTAACATTTGTTCACCGTAGTTAGTTTTGCAAATAGGGAGCGTCCAAATTTCCGTGTTTCGAGTAGGATATGTTGCTACTCTTGGCGAGAGAGACGCCAATTCACTAAGGGCATGACGATTTTTTTGTACTTCTGATTTATGGTTCACGCATAAACGATATTTATACAATCTATTTACAGGCATTAAATTTAAACTTTTAAAGAGAGGTTCACTAGGGTGATCGTATGACACGTTACAAATACATCGCAATATTTTCTTTTGTATTACAAGTATTTTGTTTAAATTTGTATTCGTAGTAGTACCCCAGACTAAGAAGGAGTAATGGATGTGGGAGAGGAATAATGAATTATAAATAATTAATTTTACATTTGTGGGCAGAATATGTCGATGACGATACATTAAGCCTGCGACTCGTGACAAGTTTACCGAAATATAATTTACGTGTTCATCCCAACTCATTCGATCCGTGAATATAACGCCAAGTGTCTTAAAACTATATAGAATCTCTATTTTGGTTCCATTTAAAACAATATCACTAGTTATATTATCATTCTTACTTTTTGGGCGAAATAAAATTGCTTTTGTTTTGTTATCATTGATTTTTAAAGCATTACATTGGCTCCAAGTAGCTAGGTCTTTGAATGTTTGATTTGCCTTTATTGCTAGTTCCTGACAGCAGTTACCGGTAAAAAATAAACTTGTATCATCAGCGTAAATTACGTATTTAACGTTTTTAATAATATTGACAATATCGTTAACGTATAAATTAAAAAGGAAGGGACCTAATATGCTTCCTTGTGGAACGCCAGATAGAATGGGTTTAATATCAGATGAATAACCATTTATATGAACGTATTGTTTACGATGTGCAAGATAAGATGTTATAAGAGTTGATGCATGTCCACAAAATCCATACATTTGCTATTTTTTTAGTAGCAGATTGTGATTTAAGTGATCAAATGCTTTGCTGAAATCAATAAAAATACCAAGAGTCATTTTTTTTCTTCAAAGCTTTTCAAAATGTATTCTTTTTGCTCTAGAAGTGCCAATTCTGTAGAACGGTGTTTGCGAAACCCAAACTGTGATGGAGTGATTAGACCGTGTTTATCTGCGAACTGTACCATACGCGAAAGTAGAATTTTTTCGAGGCCTTTTGAAAACACTGGTAAAATTGAGATTGGCCTGTAGTTACCTATATAATTATTGTCTCCCTTTTTATAAAGAACGCTAACTTTCGCAATCTGCATTTTTTGGGGAAATATCCCATTGTACGAGCACAAATTAAAGATGTACGTCAAACAGGGCGAAATGAGATCTAAAACATATTTTATCGGACTTATTTGTAACTCGTCAGCGTCGCAGCTGCTACTATTCTTTAGTGATAAACATGCTTCTGTCACCTCATTATCAGTTACTGGCTGAAGAAAGATAGAGCTACTACTTCTGTGTTCGATATACACGCAAGCATTTTTATCCGGATTGTCTCTTGATAGGTTTACAAAATAATCATTGAAAGCGTTTGCTAGTGCTTGATCCGTTAGGTCCATGTCATTCAGGCGTATTTTTTGGATATGTTTTATGTTATGTGAACGATTTAGAACATTGGTAAGCTTTTTCCATGTGACGTCTGTCCGCATTGCAGATGATATAAAGTAGTTACTAAAGTACCTTGCTCTAGCCGTTTTTAGTTCCTTTGTAAGTCTATTTCGATACGATTTGAAAGCTTTAAGGTTTTCAGGCTCCCTTGTTTCCACAAACTTTTTGTACAAAACATTTTTTCTATTAATTTTAAAAAGAAGTTCCGGTGTTACCCATGGTTTGCGATTTCTTTTGGTCAATCTAACAGATTTATAAGGAAAGCACACTTTATATAGTTGCTGAAATTTGTTTAAGAACAGATTATATGCTTCGTCAGCGTTCATTTCATTATAGACTTCGTTCCAGTCTAGTTCCGAGATTTTAGTCCTAAATTCACCAAGGTTATACTCAGTAATATTTTGAAAGGATCCTTGAAATTTGTTTCTTGTAGTTTTAGATATTTTCTTTTTGACACACAAAAATATACCTAAATGATCACTTATATCTGTGCTAATTATCCCCGATTTTACGCAGGGTAATTCAAAACTTGTTATAAACAAATCGAGCAAAGTTGATGATTCTGCTGTAATTCTGGTACGTGAGGTAATGACATTCGTACAACCATTACTATTAATTATTACTTCTAATTGTCTTTTATTAGGGGTATCTTGAAGCATATTCAGATTAAAATCACCCCCAGAATAATATTATATCTGTTTTCTGTTGCGAACCTAAAATATGTTTCCAGAAAAGCAAAGAAAGACGTCAAACTCCCGTCCGGCGGCCTATAAAACACAGAGATAAGATTCTTGTTCACAAGCAGGGATAGCACTTCATATTCTTTATCAATGATAGAGTATTCTTCTAAAACCTCACCGCACATATTATCTCTAAGCATTAACGACACACCTCCTCCGCGCCCAGTTGTTCTATTCAGGAAGTATGCATTATACATTGGCAGTTCAAAAACATCACTGTCGTCTGAATACCATGTTTCTGAAAACATAATAACATCGAACAAAAAACAAAATTCATTAAAAAATAAAGCAAGCTCTTCAGCTTTGTTCCGAGCTCAACGAGTGTTTAAGTGGATACATTTGAACGGCTTACTAAACTCATTCCCAAGATAGGATTTTAATTCAGAGGCCAGAAAATAATTTAGCTCTGGCATAATTTTTATGGAAGCAGTCATGAAGAAAAAACAGTAACATTATTCAGTTCAAATGCTGCAAGTTCATCTCGCTCTTCATAAGAATGGCCTTATCACCGTCGGCTCGTCTCACGAAAATTTTACCTCTAGTTAAAGGGGCACTCAATTTTATCTCTAGTTAAAGGGGCACTCAAGTGGTTTTTGAGTTCGTGTTTTGATGATGACAGCTGAATTTAGACGCCCTAAGTATCCCTAAAAACCAAAAAGTATAGTCATACGGTGATTATTTCTTTAATAAAAATGTAATTTAAGGCCGCCACACCTCGGATCCATTCGAAAACGAAACCACTCTCATTGGTCCTCGCATGCTTATCAAAAATCCCGGGCCAATGGCGTTGGACGACGTTCCGTCGCGCAGTGATCCCGAGGTAGCCGCATCGGCCGAACCTCTTTGTCATTCGAGCTTCGATCATGGCGGAGTTTTCTACGCTCGAGGACCTGACGCCGTTAGAGGTTGAAATTCTTCGGCGGACAGCCGACCTGGGGATGATTTCCTATGACGCCACTCCGACGTGCGATGTGGACGATCGCAGCGCTTCGGAGTCATGTTCGGGTTCCGAGGACGACGAAACGCAGACCTTTTCGGGCGTTCTTCGATTTGCGGTTGGGGCAAGTCGTAATCAAACCAACGTTTGACATCGCAGTGTTACCTCTGGTACGTGATGTCAAACGATGTCGCCACGTTGACTTTCGCCTCGGGAGGACGGGGGAAGGCTGGTTCAGACATGTGCAACGAGCGCGTACCTACGTCTGCGTCTGTTGCAACCGGAGCGACCGGAACGACCGCTCTGCGCCGCGCGTACACACACCTGCAACAACTACAACAAGAGCAGCGGGTCGTCAGCACGGCGACACCTTCTATACGCCGCCGTCAGCTATTTCAGCGGCCCCTCTAAAAAGGGGACGCACTGCTACTCAATGCCGTAACAGAATATAGACACAGTTTTCTATAGCTTAAAGCTTTATTATTATTTTTTCTTGATAGGCTTGCAGGGTACAGTGGATGAAAAAAAGCAAATAAAAAGATGCAGTACGCCGTCTTGGACGATCACGACTCTAATACACGACATTGCAATAGTACAAATATCGCCACACGCCTTTTCTACGATTATAAAAGAAAATGCAATCCTAGAAGTGATGTAGCAACGTAGAAATGTGATTTCGTGATCAGATAGACGTTGCGAGCGTTCAGGATTGCAAACACTAATCACTTTTCTCCGGTGATGAAAACGCGTGAAAATTCGCATCCTTTATACGGTACGCGCCAGTAAAACCTTGAACTTGAGCACACGTATCAAATGCGCCAAATAAGAAATCCGGGCGATGTTCGAGGACACAAATGCTTAGAAAGCACCACTGTAGTCGAAGTAAACAAACACGACGGCACGGGCGTTTCTGCTGTCTTGAGAGTGCCGCCACGACATCGCCGCACGAGTAGGTGGATCTTCCCTTCTAGTACGTGCTGGGTTATCATAGCGACACAAGACGAAAATTCAGTCAAGGATAGCGCTTTTACGCGGAACGATGAGCTTTCACCGCGCCGTCCACGCCGACGATCATCACCGACACCATGTTTGCGGATAGAAGGAACTGGCTGGCCCGCGACCGGCACGACCGGCCTGCAACGCGCGCAGATACGTGCGCTTCCGCGCATCCCGGGGGAACGGGAAATTCACCCCCCGTGGAGGAAGGCAAGGAGAAACGTAGTCTCTTGTTTGTGAAACCATAATTGCAGTATCGCGTATTCTAAACTAGAAATATTTTACGTCTTGTGAAATTATCATGTACAACATATTTAAATGAACTGAAAATTGTTTCTTTAGCGAAACTTTACAAAGGCCGCCAAATTTTCAAACACACGATAATTTCATTGGTCCTCGCAAGTACAGAAAAGAGTCCGCACGAATTTTATTCCTGCGTGATTAATAGGCGGTTCTGCCTTCTAAAACTGAAGATACTCATTCACTGACACTTTCTTAACGCCATCGCACCAAAAAGTAGCTTCTCCAAAAACCGCTTGAGTGCCCCTTAAGTTACTTCACTACTACATAGGCTTAAAAGGTGAAACCTGCAAAGCAAGACACGGTCGATGTGAGTTGGCTGATGATCAAACACCGTCGGAGCACGCTCTTCTTGTCACGCCAGTTATAAAACAAAATAAGAAACTAATGAGGCAGGAGAGAGTGAAACGTTTCGAGAACACTTCGCCAACGTCGAAAGTTTTGAAAAAAAAATGAAGAAAAACAGAAACGGTATAAAAGGAGGGCGTTTCAAAGTCAGAAGACGGCTTCCCTGCCTGGAAGGCTCACACTGGAGTTAGCTTTCTTTGCATTCCTCATAAAACGCAATTCAGCATGTAACGATTTGATCGATATATAAAAAACAGCCGCCAATTTTATTTTACTACTCATTAAGAAACTTACGGTTTAAGCCCATCATCGGCCTGTTCTCTTTCCCTTTATCGGTTACAAAAATTTGTACCAAGGTAATGTTTCGTTGTCTATTCTTTCATTTACTTCTTTTGCATTAAATACTAATCAATATTTTCTCAGGGTTGTGCGGGATAAACCACCATGAAAACGCTTCGCTTCATTTCATTTCCAGTGCGTTTGCGCCTGACACTTGTTTGCGTCGAAAAAAGCAGGTGATTCTTGAGGAAATCGAAGCCCTAAAACTAAGTAGTGATCGTCTAACAAAGTTATGTAAGACTTTGCGAAACGTTTTCAACAGCGTGACGTGCTGCAATGCAGAGAAACTCACTAGCACATATAACTTTGATACAGTAGTTCCTGTATTGCCTCGTACCAACCTCTGTGCTGAGTCGACCACTTTGATAGCAGCTCATGCGAAAAATAAACACGAGCCCTCCGGACGCTAAAGCCTCATGGTCTGATGTTAAATAATGTAGGCTAGAAAACAAAATCTATTTAGAAGCGCCAACTTTACAAAAAATCTTCTCGACAGCCTTTTTTTCTTTGTTATTCTTCCCAAATCTTTATTCTAACACGACTTTCGTACTTGCGAAGAACTCCTTTTTCGTGTCTTGACCAGCGAAATGAACCCTATGATGTCGTATATTCAGCGAACCACACTA
The DNA here is from genome assembly GCA_037355805.1 of Ixodes ricinus. Lineage (NCBI taxonomy): Eukaryota > Metazoa > Arthropoda > Arachnida > Ixodida > Ixodidae > Ixodes > Ixodes ricinus. Next base: position 49,491 of record JAZHYW010028627.1, on the reverse strand, counting down.
TCAAAGCACGCCAAAGGCAGCGTTAGGACACCCGAACTTTCTCGCGGCATCCCCTTTCGTAGAGAGAGTGACTGCAAGGGAGTCGTAAATAGGAGCCGAGTTTTCGCCCTCGACGGCATGACGTGTTTGTTTTATTACCCACGTAATTGCGCAACTCGGGAGCTCTAAAAATGAGGTAATGGCCGCCTGAAAGCTCATCGTCGCCGTCCTCCAGTCTTGGCAATCTCTTTTATCTATCTTCTCCTTCTGACGACAAGAAAAAGAAGAAAACAACTACAAAACAACCACAAGTTCGTATTTAGAAAATCCGCTAATTTTTGGGCCCGCTCTCTTGGCTGACTTGCACCCGAATATTTTTCTTATTGTATTTCTTTACAAACTGGCCTTTATAGGTAAGTTTTTAATTGTTTTTATCATGCTTATTGTTTTCTCAATTTATTAAGTCTGCAATGCTAAAAACTCGGGAAAACCTGACACACTTAATTTTTTTATTGTTTTACCAGCCTCATCTGCATTAGATAGACTCCTCAGGATACTCTTTCTAACAAGTGAAAGTGGCAATCGGGTCGACAGAAAACCTTGACGTTTGAATGTAGGTCTGAATTTCGAGTACATTACGGTGAATCACATTCAATTCTATGGTGTATTTTGATACCGGACTTTAATACCGCCGGTAATTGTGCTGTAGAAATCTTCGATTTGCCGATGATTGATTCACTTCAGAAGTTTTCTTCGTGTCTCATTTGTAATAGCATGTTCTTTCAAATTCCTCACTCTCCTCGAGCGACATGTTTGTTGTTTCTTGGGGAAGTGTTTTTTGCAAGACGTTGTGGGCTTTATTGAGCCAGATTAAACCGCTCTGCCTTTTAGAATCTCGTATAAGAACTCTATATATATCGTAGATCCACTCAAAAACGTGTTCACTTGTATTTTTCTTCTCCAAGTCTTATAATATGTTAAAAGTACGTTGTATATTTAAAAAAAATCACTATCGTTCAGTTAACCGCGGTTACTATCAAGTCGACTCATAACTTTACAGGCTTCCTGAAACTAAAGTAAGTGGATATGGGAGAGTAGCGCCCAGCTCCTCGTGTGGACGCCATTTTGGTTTATGGAATGAGCAGCTTTTCGTTCATCTCTTGTATTCTTTGGAAGCCTATGTACAATCTCTGATGACGGGTACCTTTATACGGACGTTTCTTTTAATAGCGCCACAGTGGTTCGGTGGCGCCCTCTTACGGTGTCGTTTCCCGACGTCAAGGCAAGGATTTTCATCGCCGCGATTGGCGAAATTCACATCTGCCTCGCCGTGATTGGAAGGATTTTCCTCGCTGTGAACCGGCGATGGGGCATTAATTATAATAAAACGGGAAGTGATTGTTTTGGCCAATCGCGCACTTCGACCAAAAAGCGACGCTCTTGATCGCCCACGTCGCTAATACTGAGATTTTTTATTCAAACGCCGGAGAAACAAGCGCACATCTTTGCACAGCGACCAGATGCGGCGTCGGTGCATGGCCGCATCAGAAATAACTTTTCTGTCTTAAAATGCGCAAGAACAACGATGCCGTTGTGAGAGATCTGTGGCGAAAAGCATGATCAATACATGTTTAGCCTGCCCAGTGCCAGAGACGTATTTATTGGCAAGAAACGTTTTCAGTACTATGATGCTCAATAGCGATCTTGGCGCGACTGCTTAAAAACGACCCTTTCGAAACTTCGTGACTGAACCGAAATGGCGAATGTCATGGCAATTGAGATCGATCAACCAATCACCTTGCGAGGTGTTTGGTTGATCGTTAGTATTTGTTTGTTTCCGGCTAGTAGGCAGGAAAGGCAATGGCACTATAGTGTTCCAGGATTCAGTGACTTTAGTTCACATAGAACAGTGTTTCTTCCTTTACGAAGCTTACGTACGCTTACGTCGAGGTACGACCGGAAGTCACCGACACACCCGTGCTTCGTACAAAGCTTTGACCAGTTAGATGAGTAGCTCGATACGCAGAATTCTTAACGTTTGCTGTGATTCAACTCGGTTTTTTAAGTTCTCGATTTCTAGAAATGTCACAGTTGAGAAGCAATTCGATCGAATTCCATCGCTGCTTGAAGGTCACGTTGTTCGAACTCAATAGAGAGTATTGGTATTTTGAAGGCTACGGGAAACTGACCCAGAGGGCGTGTCCTCAATCTATTCTTCGAAATGACACCACGAGCTCACGCTAGCAAAGGAAGCTCTAACGTGCGGTTTACGAAAATTTCCTATTAGGTAATTTTAATAGACCGTATTCTAGAGCTACGCTCTGCTAGCGGGAGCTCGTGCCGTCACTTTACAGCATGATTGAGCACGCGTGCGCTGGGCCCGCTCTTTTCAGCGTATGGTCTAAAATCAGGTTACTAAAGGCTGAAGTTCATGCAGTGAATATGCGGCGAAAGATCGACAAACTTCTCCCGGAGTCCATCTTTAAAGCTTTCTTTTGTTTGATCAAGTCCGCTAACTAGAGCTTTATCTCTCGATTCTTGTAAAAAGCACAATGTTCGGAAAACATTGAATTAACAGGGTTCATGTAACAGAGATGTCTTGCAGACAAGTTTATTGCAGCGAGTCTTGACGTCTAAAACAACTCGCATGCTACTTCCTTGACCAGTTCGGAATGTTCCGGCGATCACTCAGTGTGGTGTTGGCACCCAGCCTATATTTTCTCATCATTTCGTTCTTTGCTCTTCATTCTTGATACCCGAAGTTTCCCTACCAACTTACATATTTCTATCATTTCAATGTTCTCACTCTATTTGTTGTTTGTTTTATATAAAAGGACCCGCCGTTATTAGTCCGTCATAAAAAAAAACTAACATCGAAACTTCAGTTATATTAAACTTCGTATGCAACAGAAATTAAGACTAGAATATATTTTATGCACTTTCCTTCACCGCAAAGCAGTAAACTAACATGAAATGCAAAAAGGAGAGAAAAAAAACATCCTGAAAACACGTGGAGACGAAAGTGAGAGTAATTATCTTTATCCTTTTTCTCTACTCATATTTTTCTCTAAAAGACTAGGTTCTGTGTACATTTTTTTATCTACTCTTAAGAAATTATAAATTTGTTTTCGCAAATCGTTTCTTAAAGGGATCATGAAATGACCTTTTTACTTTTGCCAGATACCTTTTACATTAACTCCGTCCATGTTCACTGAATGCCGAACAGGCATCCGTTTTCTTCTCGGTTTTATTAACTTGTACACAAAAAATTAATGAAATCTCGACTTTTTCTTTCTCTCCACCTGACCGCAAAACAAGCTGCGGCGTAATTTTGACGGTCGTGACGTACCCTGTTTCCGGAACTGGAAGTTCTCTCGGCAGTAGGAGAATGGGAGCGTTAGCGGCAGTTAGCGGCGGCGAGTTGGGGGCACGCCGGTAGGTTTTACTGCGCTGATGGCGCTGATGTCACCGATGCATTTTCTGAATCGGCGCCTCTCATCGCCGCGACAGTTATGGACACATCGCAGCTGAGCGAGATATAATGTAGATATGTTGCACTACAGCGGCAGCATGGGACTAGTCCCATACGCCGGTATGCCTTTTGGGAAGTGCGGCGATACTTCCGGTGAAGACTCCAGAAGTCAACCCAACTGTCATTGTTAGTAAAAGGCGGCCCGTGTCAGTCATTTGCAAAGCGACGTAGATAGAGAAAAATGGCCGGGGCGTTTTTCGCGGCCTCGGATATGCAGGAGCGAGCTGACGTTAAAAAAGATACGTTTTGAACTACGACAGTGTCAGCAAGAGCCACGTAAATACGTGTTCATACTCGGATTGGACGCGCGCGTTTGATGGAAGTGCTGTATTCGCGCTGTTGGTAAGCGCTTCGGGACCGATCTTTTACAATTTCAACTCGATACTGACGCGACACTCGGCAAAGGAAGGTTGAACGGGCACAGCACGTAGCTCCCACAAACTGTTATAGCTCGACAGTGACGTGCAGCCTGTCAGAATAAAAAATGGCATACCAATAACAAAGTGTACATACCGTGTTACGAAGGTAATCCATACGGCGTTTATTTCAGCTCTAAATCACACAAAACAAGAAGATAGAATCCACGAGAGTCCCTTTTCGACGACAGTGTTCGTCAACACTGCCTCGGAAAACAAGGGGAAGAGATTGACCTCACCCCTTAATCTAAAATTGAGGTCAGCGATCAAAATACGGGAAGGGTCCACAAGGGTTGCGCGGGCATATTCCATTCAGCACGCCAGCCGGTCACGGGCAGAAGGTCTTGGCAAAGTACCGTCGAAGCAACGCTTCACCGTTACTTAGATTACCCCAGTTGTGGAATTCCCGTGGAGGGGGTACCCCCATGACTCACTTCAATCCGCCTGGCGTCGTTCAAGCGCAATCTATGCGGAGGGCAAGTTCGTCTGCTTCTCGCGCAGGGGGTAGCGGTGACGTCAGAACGCCGAGCCCTGATTGGCTGATCGCGGTCCCCTATCTGAGCGTCGTCTGCTCCTTTGCAACGTCGTCTGCTCGCAACGTCGTCTGCGTCTGTCTTACCTTTCCTGCGACTTTTGCAAGTGGAGAGGCCAGATTCACGAAACTATCTTACGCCAAAAATATGCGTAAGACAAAACTTAAAAACAAATTCGTATTCACGAACCGGAATTTTCGTAAGTTTTGCGCAGGTTACGACAAAATCCTACGACGGCTCCGAAGCTACGCACTTGTTACGATCAAATCAGCATGGCCGACAGCGTCGCGGTCGCGACGACCAACGGACGTTTATTTTTCTACGTGCGCTTCTCTCGCGTCCCGACTTCAAGCAGCAAGAAAAAAGTAAAAAGTACTTGAACCAGACCACGACGAACAAGAACGCTGGATCCACAAACACCCGGGAAAAGCTCCAACGGCCACGATTCCACCGACACCGACCAAGCGAACTCGGCAGATAGGCCTAGCAGCCACTCCGACTCGGTGACCGTCTGCCCACGACCGGCTGGCGTGCTGAATGGAATGTGCCCGCGCGACCCTTGTGAACCCTTCCCGTATTATACTGTGATCACTGACCTCAATTTTAGATTAAGAGGTCAATCTCTTCCTCTTGTCATCTCCTTGTTTTCCGAGGCAACGGTGACTCTCGCCGGTGAAAAAGCGGTGAATATCCGACAGACGCAGGAAAGGTAAAGGAGCCATCGCTTTGACTAGCAGACGTAAAGCGGACGACGTTAACTGCGCCAACCCGCCGACGCCGTTAAAGAATGAGGAGTCTTGCCGCACACGAAAGAGGGAAAAAGTATTTGGGAGGGAACTTGCGGACACTAACACGCTCACTCTCGGTTCTTAGCAAACAAACCTCGGCGTCTCAGGACACCTCGCCAGTGAGTACTTTGACTTCCCTCCTTGATGCGCGTCTGCTAGTTGTTCGACAAAAACAACGAACCGCTCGAGTTATTTCGTCTGCCTTCTCTGAAAGGCGAAGTCGAGCTCGCTCGTAAAGACCTGCACTTCCGAAAGTCGCAGGAAAGGTAAGACAGACGCAGACGACGTTGCGAGCAGACGTTGTTGCAAAGGAGCAGACGACGCTCAGATAGGGGACCGCGATCAGCCAATCAGGGCTCGGCGTTCTGACGTCACCGCTACTTCCTTTCTCATGCGCAGAAGACGAAAATGAGCCCACTTGCGAGGCGTATATTTTCGTTTCACAACTGTGCGTTCAAAAGGGCACAGCTGAAGCGCCAAATGGCGATCACAACGCCGCCGTTTCTCCTGCAGCGGTCACTCGAGGAACTGCACGTGACATCTATTTTGGCTTCAATCGGCCATTTCGGGGCCGAAACAGATACGGTGGAAGAGGTTACAGGGGTGCCACCGCCGTATCCCCAGCGGACGCGCGAAATTCACCGAAGTCAAGATGCGCCTCGGGACGCGCTACCTGAAATCACCGCTGAGGCATGGTTGTATAAAACAATATTAATTGTGCTGAAAACCATGCCAACTAAAGATTTTAGAAAACATCACGCGCCCCCCATTTTATACTAAACTCCAATAAAATTAACTGCTAAAAGAGTTTTTTTCCGTTGGTTTTTACGCGTCTAGTATCGTTGAAACGAACGTATCCCGAATCAGTTACCAAAGCAGCCGTCCGGCGGCGCGTCGAGCGACGCCGGGCGAGTCGGGTAGTGAGGGGGGGGTGCTGTTCGTGCATGCAGCGTCTATGAGCAGTTCCGTAACTGAGCTAATCTAATAACGCTGGCAACGCTGCGCCGGAGTCGGAGTATCTGCTTCGGAGTGCCTGCTAGGCCTATCTGCCGAACTCGCTTGGTCGCGGGTCGGTGAATTCGTGTCCGTTCTGGCTTTTCTCGAGTGTTTGTGGATCCAGCGTTCTTGTTCGTCGTGGTCTGTTTGAAGTACTTTTTTCTTGCTGCTTGAAGTCGGGACGCGCGAGAAGAACACGCAGAAAAATAAACGTTCCTTGATCGTCGCAGCCAAGCACGGTGTCGGCCCGTCGGCCCTACCGCCCCTGCTTCGTTTACCACACAATATATGGCGCTTGGCTCTCAGCATTATCAAATTTGGCGATTTTCGTCACATCTCGAATTATGCTACAAAATGTGGATCTGAATATTATTTAACAAAACTTTTTAGGAAACATTCGCCGGCTATTTATTATTTACGATCGCGGTGCTGGTGAGGTAGGCGTTTACCCAACAGGCGACGGGATTCGGCTGACGGGCTGCGATTCCGCGGATGCATCGCAGTGAAAAGGCAGAGAGCCTTTCGAAGGAAAGAATGCGCAAAAGAGTCCAGGTTTTCTTTTAAAAGTTCTATAGCGAAGAATTTTTTTGGCTCCATATTTTTGTGTTTTTGTGTTTCTTTTCACACCTTTTACGACGTGCGGTGGATGAAATTCGATTTCAGAATCATTTCATGGTCCCTTTAACCCCCAGTTTGAGCCACTGGCCAACAAGCACCGGGGTGTAATGACACGTGCGTTTTGTGTTTCCGCTGTTTTGTTTGGTTTATCTAAATGTTTGTTTTTGCTTTATTTATTTGCACTTTTACAGCTGGTGACACATAAGGTATTTATTATGTATAAACAACTATGCGGAGATATGTTTTCATGACCAGAAATTACGTTTTTCCTATTACCTGTAAAAATGTTAATTTGAGTGGTACAGCGGGCACGTTAACGGCCTAAGCCGTGATAGAGCGACTATGGAAGCGCACTTTTACACAAATCCCGTTAAATTTACGAGGCAGAGTGTAAATTAATTTCCGATATCTGAACTTGAAAAAAGCCCTTTCTTTTTCTGATTCCTGCATCGGTGTGTTAATAAACTCGAAAATATCCGCTACACACTCGTGACACAGTAGAAAAGAGCGACACACCTATAGCTTTCTAGCATTGATTCGGACTTCGTCATCCAACACTGAAGGTTGCATGGTGTGATCAATGTGCCTCATAGTTTCACGATATGAAAAATAACTGAACAGACCCTATATTTTCTATATGGCGTTAACAGATTACTGCTTAATCTGATTGCGAAAGCCGTGAGCATTCTCGGTGGTTAGGTGCCATTAATGCTTTCGTGAGATTCTCTGGGACTGTCTAACGCTCGTTTATTTCAGTACATACAAGTACAGAGCAGTAACATTTAAAAGTAAACGCACGGTGGAGTGGAGAACGGCGTAAAATGTGTATAGTCCCTATGTCTGCAGCAACATTTCCGGTCCAAAAGTACAGCGCGACGAGTCCGGACTCGGAGCATACGTTGTCGATCGAGAAACTGCAGCGTGAAAAGGAAAATATGCGGTGAGAAACTGCGGAGATGAAAGCGGCCGGGGATGTCGGAGCGTTGAGCTCTGGTTGGATGGATTACTGGGTAGACGCAAAGGCAAGCTGCCTTTGTCCCTACCCGCTATATCGCTTCCAATTGAGCGAACAAGGCGTCATCTGCTCTGGCGCCGCGTCTCGCGTTGGAACGCTGGACGCCGGCGTTTGAGCGCCTTCACACAGTGAGGAGAAACAAAATCGGACAACCTTTCCGTCTACCCAATATTCTTTCTAATCAGAGTTTTGCGCTCTGACGTCTTGAGTGCCGGGCAGACGGGAAAAAAAAAACAAAAAATGAAAGCCGTTTACAACTCCCTGTAACCCCGAATTAGAGACGCAGCTCTTGAGGAGCGAGGGGAGGCACGGGGGGGGGGGGTCACGTGACCTCGGGAGGGGGGGGGTCACGTGGCCTGGGGTTCACGTGACCCTCGAGGAGGGGGGGGGGAGTTTCCCCGCTAAATCTAGCGGGGAAAATTTTCCCGCTAAATTTAGCGGGGAAAATTTTCCGCTAGATTTAGCGGGAAAATTTTCCGCTAAATTTAGCGGGGAAATTTTCCGCCAGATTTAGCGGGGAATATTTCCCGCTAGATTCAGCGGAAATTTGGCGGAAAATTTTCCGCTAGATTTGGCAGGGAAAATTTCCCGCTAGATCTGAGTGGGAAAATTTTCCGCTAGATTTACGGGGAAAATTTTCCGCTAGATTTAGCGGAGAAAATTTTCCGCTCAGATTTTAGCGGGAAAAATTTTCCGCTAGGTTTAGCGGGGAAAATTTCCCGCTAGATTTAGCGGGGAAAATTTCCCGCCAGATTTAGCGGGAAAATTTTCCGCTAGATTTAGCGGGGAAAATTTCCCGCTAGCTTTAGCGGGGAAAATTTTCCGCTAGATTTAGCGAGGGAAATTTTTCCGCTAGATTTAGTGGGGAAATTTTTCCGCCAAGGATTTAGCGGAAGGCTTGCGCTAGATTCAGCGGGGAAAATTACCCATGCACCGCGGCTACGCCGACGCCGACGTCGACGCCGACGGCGACGGCGGCACGCTGCGTTCAAGCCGGGAAAACGGCCGCCCACAAGAGCTGGCGCTCTAAAAACATCGAGATCGAGGCATCTCGGACTGACTCGCTTCCAGCACTACTCATCACCTTCGATAACACCCCGGCATCTTTGTGAGCTTCGAGCGGGCACGCGCACTCGAAGCATGACGGGAGGCGACGAGGGCGTGGTGGAGTCCGTGAGTCGGAAAAGACACCGTGCGCTTCTCGTCCTGTTGGTAGCTACATAACATTCAAATGCACGCTGAAAAACGCGCCTTTCTGAAAAATAAAAAAGCTCCACATCATTTTTACGTTTACAGAGACAATTGAAATCTGGCGAGGGAGTTGTTCGCAACCACCACAAATTTACCAAATTATGAAAAAAATGAAGGACACCCGGGCTACGTCATTAGTTTGGTTATGCCGGTCATGCGTTTTTGCTCTTGTCTCCTGCCTTGCCAATGACTGGCCTAATGCAAAACTTCGAATCCATTCAGCTTGGTTTGAATATTTAGAGCGCAAAATATGGTTAAAAGTTTTTAACGTTTTAAACTTACTTTAATCTTGTTTATAGGGTTTATTTATTATTTGTTTGTGTTTACCTTTTATTTCTTAAAACTTATCGTTGTTGTTTCTTCAATTATCTTTATCCTTATTTGTATTTCTTCAATATTTAAAATTTGATTTTGTAACCCATAACCACCATTTTTTTCAGTTTTTTTAAATAATATTTTTTTGTTTACTGTAACGTTGTTATGCCACAGCCGTTCCAGGTTCTATTTTAGTCTAGTTCCGAGTCCTGGCAACAGCGAAGGAAAAGTCACTCCAAGGAACGTGATACTTAAGACGAGACGTATCGGTGGCACCACCAAAAAGTTCCTGCTCGTACCATCAATATCATGATCTGTCTCAATGAGTTTTATCGTGACTGCTTATACATACTTACAAAGGATACGTTTGGTTAGGTGTTCAAAGAGCACGACAGATGCTATTATAATTATTTGGTACACGTTGCGGACTCGTGAGCGACACCGTCGAAGCTGACGTTTGACATTAGCGAGATTTCCGCCAAAGCAGATTAAATCCAACTATAACCTCTGATCTTACAGCGCGACTAGGACAAAGACAGACTTGCCCGATTGTCCATTCTGCTATAACCTCTGAGATGATGAGCACGGCAGACCATTTTATTTTTCTGATTCCTGGCCTATAGCGTGCACATGTTGCCTTCCACCGTGCTTTGGATGCGCGCACGTGCTCGAGGCACACAAGACTCTGAAGCATTGTCCAAGGTAGAAAGATCACTCTGGACGTGGGACAACTGAAATTACCCTTGGTCGTTCTAATCCTCTCGGGGAGTATGAGAGACTATATTGATGTCTTGACTAATTCTGCAAGTTCGACCACAACGACAAAATTTATCTAAAATATCACCTTGGGAAAGTTTTTTTAAAAATTTTTAACGACAAACATTGCGTGCGATGGTTGTCCATAGTTGTAATGTTAGAGCGTGAGGCCAGTCAAGAAATGACAAAACGAGAAACGAAAACGCATGACAGTAACACCAGGAGATAAATATACTGGTGTTGTCACTTTATTAACATACATATTTTTAGTTCTCGAAGATAATCTCCTCGCGTCTCTTTTCTTTCCCTTAATAACTGTTAAAACTAAATGAAAAGGACACACTGGCTGCTGCTACAGCATCGCCGGCTAGTGCTTTGAACTTGAGTGATTAGTGTCCATTTTCTTGAGAGTGCACAGTTGTCAGACGGCCAAAATACTGCACAGAACACTCTGCAATACACTTCAGGTTATAAACCTACACTATTTACATCGGGGTGCTATGATTCTTCATGCTATCTACATATAATTCCTACACTCGAACGTATGGGGTGTACTGTACAATATACACTTAAGGGAGCGTTATGCACATGAGATTACCCAAATAATTTTTTCATTAAAAGCTCGTTTGAGCGCGATCATATACAACCAAGGCATATGAGTATAGTATGCAGGTATTCACAGGTTGAAGAATTATGTAATACAAATATATATTTTAATGATGTTTCTGCATTTGTGCAGCGTCTCTGTTGTTCTTTATGAAGATATATTGCACTCAATAATTGTCCTCTATTTTAGTTTCCAAGTTTGAATCGCGTAAGGCAAACAGAGCCCTCTTTTGTAGAACTGGGGTAGGCCAAGGTACACCATCTCTAGCGATAAGGGGCGGTCGTCACGCACTATGAGACGTAAACTGAGCTCTTTTCGACAGTTTTTGGATCTCGACCATTCTAGCAGGAGATGAGTTTAATATTTCACCGACTCTGCACATGCACATTCTGGAGAGTCTGCACGATGGATATGGTGTAAAATGCTATCTGTAGAAGCGGCATTGAGACGAAGTCTGGGTAGTGGTGTTTCTGAGCTCCGTGTGAGAGAAATGGCACGCGCAATTTTATCTGAGGGCCGATTTTGTAAAGTCAAACCACGTAGAAGTACACTTTTTGCGTACTACGGTCACTGATATCTCCCGCGTGTCTCCACGGGAAAGGGGGACTCGTTGATATGGCCCGTCCCAGTGGGCCTTTTTGGCGAGGCAGTCGGCCGCAGTGTCCTGGGACACGCTGAGGTGCAGTGTCGTGGTCGGCCTTCAATGCCGCCGTCATTTCAATGAGAACTTTGTAAATGTATGCGCCGTTGTTACTTTTATAGTTCATTGATTGTATGACTGTAAGAGTCACTTGAGAGTTACTGTATAAGACCCATTTTCTATCGTGCTGTATGCCGAATAAATTGTAATGCTGACAGTACAGCATGTAACTTAGCTGTTGTAGAGGATGATCGATTTCACAGCCGGAATGAACGATGTGTGTCTGAAGATTGCTTAACGAATGCAGAAGTTGATTCCTGATTATCGGTAGATCCGTCTGTGTACACTTGAGTGAAACTGGGGTACTGATTGCATACATGGAAGAGAGCCAGTCGTGCCGCCACCATACTGCTCACGGAGTGTTTCTCCATTTCATTTATTGTCGTCTGAACTTTAGACATCGTCAACGTCCAGGGGCAGGTGAAACTAGTGTTTCCCATTAAATGTAACTTGGTAGGTGACGTTGATGTTCTAAAAGAACGTTATGCACTCGTGCGCCTGTTCTGATCATAACGTTATGAAAAAAAAGAGTGATCGATAAGGTCATTAGCTTTCTCCTCTCACCTTTGTAGATTTTGTTTATCTTCACCTTGTGCCTCTCGCTTGTGTTTATCTTCCTTCCATGAGGCTGCTTTATAATTCCTGCCTTTTTATATCAAGCTATAGTGGGGTAGAAAGTAACGTGTGGCTATTGTGTGCGCGAGAGCGGTTCCGCAATTAATGGGGTACTCAGACAAGGGCGACATCTTATTCGGCCCAAGGAGCGCGTGTCACGTGATCCTAACGGCACACCTTTCTGAGGCGGCCCGGGGAAGTCGAGCTCTACGTCGGGGCTCTGCGTACGCTCAGCCCCCGACGGCGAGGAGGCGAGGAGACACGCCTCGCCGGCTGACATGACTCAGCACCGCCTGGGAGGTTTCTCACTCGAGAGAATACCGCATACAGCCTACAGAGCGCAACGTAATCCTTACGCGAGAATCAGCGCTACCTTGCACTCCAGGGTCAGATCTTAGAAGATCCTATCAAGAATAAACGGTGTGAGCTTTTTATTACTCTCATTAGATTTATTGTTTAACCAGAAATAGGAGCAGGACCCTTTATACAATTATATACATTGACTGCGCTGTTTTCTCTACAATCCAATTTAAAGAAAAATGATTGAGATTTGTCGTTGTGACACTACTGCCAGCTTATAGATTGTGCCTTGTTGATAATGACTTATGAAGCGTAAAGCGTGCTTATAGATTGTGCCTTGTTGATAATGACATATGAAGCATAAAGCGTGTTACCGCTCTCGGCCGATGGGGGAGCCAGCGATCGTCCCACTACCCCTTCCAGCCCGCCACACCGCCACACTCACACCTGTGTTTTTTACAGCGATATTACAGCGATAGCTCTTAGTTGCACACTTCCCGTTCTCGCGCCGTCTACCGTGTTCCATATCTAAGCTGGCCATTTTCAACACTCAGCCAAAACATTCCACGGGCCACTCACAACAAGATATCAAGCAAGCAAGGTAACATGCATGTTCATGCATGGTAGCAATGTTGCGGGATGGGCACCCCCATTCCATTTAATTCATTTCTGGAAAATTATAGTCTTCGTCAATTTCATCCCTTTCTACTCCTCGGCAAGGAGACACTGGGCCCGTTCCCACTCCTTGAATGACCGAACTTCCTCATTCCACTTCTCTAATTTTTAAAGGTAAAGAAATGGTCACTGACAGCCACGTTGTGTTATTCCAGAAAAAGTAGCTTAACGCTGCTGATGTTATCAAATATAGAGACCACTGCAAAACTATGCAAAAGCTGCCTCAAATCACTCGTTCTAGTAAACCGAAGGGTGTTCGTAGAACGCTCTTCGTGGCATTCGGTATCGCTGAAGACATTGATCGCCCGTCCAAGCGTAAGAGGTGTACAAATCCCACCAAACGCAAAAAAAAAAAAAATTAATGTTTTTTTTTGCGAATGGATTGTATACTCTTCACAGATACATGGTTAACGTGTTGTTTATTTGATAAGGCCATAAAACTGTCTAGATCGATCGTGGCGCAAGAAGGTACCTTGTTCTCTGCTTCAAACACTTGCACAACAGCACAACTAGTACTGTGTAAGAAGCAACACCGCGTATAGCAGCCCCAAATCTCCATGCATTGCGGCAAAACCAGAAAACAGTCGACGAAATGCAATCGGTATACGTCGTCAGAACAAGGGACTATAGCACTATATTATGGAACCTGCCTTAAAACGTCAACTTTCAGGTTCTCTGTACAATTCTTGCGATTTTTTAACAAATGGAGTTCAAAACGGTTTGGTTACCTGTTCCACCAAGCACGAACTAGTTCAAATCGATCAAAAAAATAGTCCACAGCTTCCAGTCGCAAAAAAAAGAAAGGTGAGTCAACAAAGCGTCATATTTTGAAAAAATGGGTCATCAGAAGCAGTGTTGCACACGTTCCTAAGAAAAAAAAACAAAAGCTCGTTCCTCGTTCCTTCTGGTTTTGGAACGCGTTCCCGTTACAAGTTGCATATGTGAAAAAGGTACTCGTTCCCGTTACAGCTAAAAAAATGGAACGTATCGTTACATATACGTTAGATTTGTATTTTGCTGATTACCGTATTTAGTTAGATCAAGGAAATATTTTTTTGATCGATCCCATTAAATAGAAACATGCGAATTTGAGTGTCGTGATGGAAAGGCACTAGGAGAAGAAAACAAGCCGAAGCAGGGTTTCAATTGTTGATAGATTCGCCTTTAAAAGTCTCAGTTTTACACCCTATTCATGTTTGTGGTTGGCAATTCAGACGAGCAAATGTACTGTTACCCCACATTGCACGAGCGCTTTAAAACAACTTCACACGTTTCAATCTTACAAAGTCCCTTTTTCGAACTTACCAACAGTTGCTTCTCGATGTTGCTGTCCGCAAGACTGGCAAGTGAAGAAGAGGGTAGGGTTTTGGGAAGGTAAACTTGAAAAATGGAAGTCCTTTTTTGTGAAGGTTGAATTCGTTGTTCAGTTCGAAGCTGGGGGACAAGGGAGAAGAAATCAAGGTCAATTTTCGGTTATCTTTAATGACACCAATGTTCGGGATACAAGGTTGCGCTCGATGTCTGGTAACTTGTTCTTTTTTCGCAACCGTTGGTCTCTTTGCGGAGGTTCAGTGATAGTGATGACTGTAGTGGGCCTTAGATTTCTGGGTAAATGAGGATTCGCGAAAGCAAAGAAAATGGCTGGGTTTCAAACGTCCCTCTTTCTGTGTCTTTTCCCTCGACTAAAAGTTTTGCTTTTTGTACTGCAACCTCGGTCACTGAGAAAAGAATCAGTGTCCACTAGTTATGCTGCAGTCGGCTGTTACCAAGTGAGGATCACACAAAATGAACTCTAAGATAAGTAACCAAAAAGTAACGAGATCCGTTCTTCGTAAAGATGTTCTTTTTATACTTTTAGAACTTCCCTCTTAGGGATGCCGTTTCTTTTTCGGTTCCAGTAAAAATGTAACGAGTTCCCGTTCCAGTTCCACCGATGCAAAATGGACCGGTAGCGTTCCTTCGTTCCTCCTAAAAGGAACGCGTTCCAGGAACGCCGTTCCGTACAACACTGATCAGACGCTGTGCTGCGATACAAGAACAGCAAAACAAACATATACTTAGTTCAGTTTTGTGATCTTAAATATTTAGCGAAAACTTCGTTGATAAAAATGAAAAATGGGTATATAAGCGCTTGGAAACAGCACGAAAGTACAGTGTTCATCATGTGACGGGGATTGGTGGCCGAGTGGGCTAGTGCACACCAACTCGGAGCACCTGGAGCGAAAGCTCGCGCTGCAGAACCCAGGGATCCTGGGTTCAATCCAACCCTGCCCGTTTCGATCTGAATGAGCATCGTACCGTCGTGCGGTCGTGGATCACTGCTGTGTATGACACGGCTAGCGCTTGTACTGCACTGGCTAAATTTTTTATCTACAGCTAGGAGATGAGTCGCCCGTTGAGGAGACTAAGTTCTAGGATGCATAAACATGCACACACCCCAATGTTTTTACTCTCATGGGAAGTCATTCTGTCAGCACGTACAATGACACCGTGATAGTAGCAGGCACCTACTCGCAAAGTACCCACAAAATCAAATTAGTCATTTAGTTCTTTAGACCGCAGGAGTTTTATCTGCCAGAGTATGGCCACATTGCTACGCACCTTTAGATGTGAAATTTATCCAGTGCAGTATGACTGTTAGCCTGGGGTCTTTAACAGGCACCACGCAGTACTGATACCTGACCGCATGCCGGTACGACGCTCACCCAGATCGAAACGGCAAACTACCTGCACCGCACTCCCGAACTACTTGCACGAAGGACTGAGTTGAAAAGCAGAAAAAACAACGAAGGCCTGTAAAAGACAATTAAAACAAACAAGGACATAGGAAGACAACGGGCCACTTGCTGTTTCTGGAAAACGCACACACAAAAATGTTCTTCAAGCCGCGACCAAGGCTCTGTGTGACTGGCGTCCCGACGATCGGAACCGCACTATCGCGCTCGTCACAGCTTCGCCTCATGGCGCCTCCAGATTTTGTCACCGCGGAACAAACGAGCCGACAGCCGTCAACTTTTTGTTTTTATTTTGATATTATTGTTCGATTTCTCCTTTGAGTGAGAAATGTCGTGCTTGAGCGAGACACACACACAAGCACACACACGCACACGCACACGCACACGCACACGCACACACACACACACAAAGAATAGCTTTTTAGCCTCTCGGCATAGTCAGACATACTCCGTTTCCCCTATACGATGTACCGCAGTGGACGCTACGAGCTACACGAGTCAATCCATAGATCGTAGCTTGTCTCGTGACTTCGCGCTCCCTGCGTCGCTTCGCTTAACCGGAAAGACACGTAACACCCTCCGAGCTATGAATTGGCTCCCGGTGGCTCGTAGCGCTCTTTGCGGTTAATCGTAACGTGAAACAAAATATCAAAATGTACGCCTCCACGCAAATTTGTTGACGCCAATTCATGCTGCTCAAAGACGTGAAATATACTTATTTGTTTTATTGTTACTGAGCTGTCTGTATGTCGTCGCTGCCATATGTTTTTTTTCAAACTGAGCTGCTGCCGCCGCCGTCACGAATATTTGTTCACTTAGCGCCGCCACCCGCAAGAATGCGCGGATCACATTTTATTACGCAGAACCTTTTCCAAGGAACCGATAACCGCCACATGAGGTTATAGTTCCGTTCCGGTTCGGGTTTAATATCAAATGTTTGATTGGGGTTAAAGTCTTGTTCCGGTTTATTTAGAAAAAAAACAAATGTGCTCGAGTCTCCAGTTGGAACTCAGTTCGACATTATGCTTAAAACATACCTGCTAATTGCGTATGATTATAACAGCTGCTTTGTCGCGTCCCACGGCGCCAGGAACGACGCCATATCCGTCTATAATTATTCGGTTTTGGTTGCTTTGCGGAGGGCACGGTATTTTCATCCTCAAAGGGGCGTAAGCCAGTGAGACAATCAACCCGTCAGTCACGTCCAGTGTAATAATGCTGTTTCAAGAAACTGCACAATCAGCCTGTAGGCCCTAGATGAAAATCAACACATCTCGCACAAGAACCGAGCCCATTCCATTCCCGCTCCATTCCGGGAACAAGGCATCTAATTTCATTCCCATCCCATTCCGGGGTTGCGAAAGTGCGGAATGATTCCGGAATCATTATAACTCCGGAGTGGCAACTCCGCGACACTTCGTGTTAGCAAGACAACATGCATGGCCATCGAAACAGTCCCCGCCGGAAATTCTGGCTGTGCACTGGGATAGGTGCCCATGTGATCCAGAATCAGCACAAACAACAATTCTCGGGGGATACGCAGATAAAAGTGCCTAAGAATTTTACGATGCAGTTTGTACCAGAAAGCAAAGGGAAAGCTAGTGCATTAGTGCCCTGTCAATGCACCTGAAAGTTGGAGAGTTTTATGTTTGAAAACAAATAGCCGGAAAGATGGTATTTATGATGCGTGTTTGTTTCAACACACCTTCGTTTGAAAGTGCACTTCGTCTTGTCTACTTCATTGTCCCTGTTTATTCGGTGGTTATTGTTTCTCACGTGCGACAATTTGTACCGAAGGGACGTTTGTACGTTTGTAACGGTAAGGTGCGGGCGCGCACATAGGGTCCGCATGGGTCGCTTCGTATTAAACCAAGTAGCACATCAGACGAAAATTCCATAGCGCTTCGGAACAAAGGAGCGTGTATTAAGTAGGGAGCATTTCAGCTGTGCTGCGTAGGAGGAGGGCGTGTTTTCGAAAACACGCCCCCTCTTACGGGACCAATCAGACAGCACGAAAAGGACACCATCATGGCGTTCGTCAGGTTTCTGTACGTGTTCTATCATCGCTGAACCAATCATAAACAAAAAGGGCCACTTTCTTGCGATTTTGACGCTGCTTGATCGGTCCAATTAGCTCGTAGTGTCTGCTCCGTCTGGACTTAATCTGAAACGAAGCCTAGGCGCAAGTAAAAAATTATTGCACTCATCTCACAAGCCTTCAAACATTTCCGTCTTTCCCCCACGCAGAACGCGCCGCTTTTGAAAAACCACAACGCCCATGCTTTTGTCGGAGTTATAAAAAACGCAGCTAAAATAAAATAAAAAAAACTTGTTGCATTTCATTTAAAAATAAAAGGTAACGCAACAGTAACATGGTTTACTTTTTGACGGTAACGTTAACGGTAGCGGTTTCCTTTCATTGTGACGTAAAGTATAGGTCGGTAACGCTTTTTTTATATACCGATTAACGTATTTCGTCGCTTTTTATCGGTAACGCCCACAACACTGGTTCCGTCTTACGCGTTGTGTAAGTGTTTACAATTTCTGAGTTTCCTATGTACGCTTTGGAGCAGTTGTGGGTGGGCACCGCCATAACCGACCTTCAGTTTTTTTTTCTTATTCCGTATACTTAATTTCATTATTACTACAGAATGGCAGGGTATAGCCATTTTAGATTATACGGTGTCCTTCTCCTCAGCATTGGCCCTTGGGGAGGGTCGTGAACGCCCGCTTCAGTGGCTCGGCATCTTGACAAGAAAAGAGAAGGTCAGCAATGGTGGCTGTGATTTGGCGCCTGTGCAAAGCGTCTAAAGCTCTTGATGTGGCGGGGAATAAAGATATTAAAAAACACAACAATGCCCCGCGATAACAATAGCAGAAAACTACGTCGAGGTGACAGGAAAACAAACTCGGTCTTGCTCGAAGGCGATAACATCACCCCCGAGACGCCCACAGAAAAAAAAAGGCCCGTCATTTGAACGGCATCACACATTTGGACGCACACTGCAGAGAATCTTCATTCGTGTTGGGGTTGGCCGCACAAGCAAACAACGGACAAAGCAGCGAAAACACGAAGTCCTCTTGAACCCGCGATACGAAACGGAAAGGTTCCAGCCCAGCGTTCCGGACACAAGAAATAAAGACGCCGCTCGGTTTTATTAATATCAAATTGATAGCGCTCATAAGACCGGTCCTTAAACCGCAGTCGCCCTGCGCATACATCGTGCAAAAGACGAAGTTTCTCCAGACATGATGACAGAAATATGAGCAGACAAAAGGCGCGTCTGCAACACATGTCCCAGAGCACGTTGAGTTCATGCATGTGTATGCCATCAACAAGCACGCAGACTCTTTTTGCACGACCGATTGCGATAGGATAGTCGTACAAGGTAGAGACACGCCCCGGGCAGCAGACCGTCTCTCGTGAAATCTTTTGGCAGCGTGACGGCGACTTTAGGATTCTCGTGTCGACACGTATAGTCTCGATAGAACGTGACGTTATGTTGTGACGCAATCTGACGCTACGTGACGTGATTCGTATGAAGTGGCATCACGAAATCACGTGGTAACATGACGATACGTGACACAGGGACGCCGGGTGACACCATGCCGTGACGATCGCGTGAGCCATGACGCTATACGACGCCATGATGCCACAATGTCGCATGACGTGACCTGGAGGAGGTATGCCAAATCACTAAACTGAGTAAGTACGCTCGGTGTCTAATATTCTGCGGGAAAGAGCTACCGCGCGTGTTCAGGACGCATTTTCCACAACTCAGGTATAGACCAAGATGGCAGTGCGTAAAACTGCAAAAAACTTAAAAACTGACTGCGCTGGACAGTTTTTGGTTTCGATTAAGCGGAAGAGCGCACTTTACCGGCGTTATGCCAAAAGATATGATCACGAGGGCTCAAAATAAGCATAACTATCCCTGTTTTACAACGATAGCAGTTGGTAGGACACTTCGCGGGCTTTGCGTCGTCAACCGCGCTCCATGCCGACGCGGACCATTTTAGGCACTCCGCCAAAAGATTCCACGTTGAAGCCACGCCGCTGACGTCACGCCGAGCATCACGTCACCTGTTACCAGGCGTTAGCTGACGCCATGACGTGACATTGGCATGTCAAGTCGCGTTCCACAGTGACTCCGCGCGACTTAATGACGTCAGGTGATACTATGAGTCACATAATGTCATGACGTCACCTCACCCGTGATGTCACGTGACATTCGGACGAAACGTTACAATAAATCGTCACACGACACCATGACGGCACGTAGAAACAAGCATAACACTGCTGTTAATGAAAATAGTAAAAGCAAAGCATTTTCTGTAATTATTCCAGAAAGGTTTTCGGGCGATAAAACCAATCAAGCTTGCTGGGTGCTAAGATGGCGAAACCACGGGCGTGAAATTTGGTGGAGCTACACTCTTGAAATTTGAGTGCTCAATTTTGGAACAGTTTTTTTTTTGCAGCGACCACAAGGTGGTCTTAGATTGTGTCCAATAACATTGCACAGGAAGTTCAGGCAGCCGAACCAACGACAGACAACGGCTAATGCATACGCATGCAGTTACGTTGTTCCCTTGAATTGAAACTTGGGCGCGCGATTTTCAGTGTCCTTCAGTTAACCTGAGCCTGCCGTAATTTGTGTCCAATCAAATTTTTGACAATTGTTCATGAAGTGCTTTCTGCTTAATACACCCTGATTGGTTCCGAACGATACGGAATTTATTTCCAGCCGGTGTGTTACTCGGCCTATAATACGAAACACCTAGACTGACTCGTATGTTTCGCGCTCGCGCCTTTACCGTTCATTCAGTCCATCTGCTCCGAAATGCCACCTTAGCGCCTCTGACGTCACACCTCAGCTCTTGCAGTGTTTCACCTTACGGGTTGCGTAAGTGCCCCGACTTTTTTATCACCTGTTTCAGTCGTAAACTGTCAGAACGAGCATTGACAAATAGACGAATATTACTTTTATACCCGAGTCCAATATTTAAAAGCCAAAATTCGTTAAATAGCGCAGTCGTTCGTGAGAGGGACGGCTCGGATCGGCCACCGTTTCTCTATTGAAAAATCGAGAAACTCGCTCTGAAAGATTGGCATTGGTTTCGGACCGCTAGGACTACAGCTGGAGCGGAGAATGAGTGTTCGACGACCCGTAGTGTTTCTGTGTTTTTTGTTCGGTGAAAGAAAAATTTTGTAATTAATTTGGGGGGACACAATGCTGATTATCTAATGGCCGTTGTCATCAAGGTCGATTTACTGTTAAAAAAATTTAACTTTTGCGACAGCTTAGCTCCAAGTATCGCCATGGTAACTTGACCCATTTTGGAGCAAAACAAACGGTGGAATTACTTTTTCTTTGTATTAGTATATTTGTTTTATTTCCACATATTTGGATACATGAGTCTAGCCCCGCTCTTAACACCACACACCGGAAACATCGCGGCCGAAAACGTTCAAAACATTCGCCATTGAGGTGGGGCTGCTGTCGGCACTGCGCATGCGCGAACGCTTCACTCCTCCCGAATTGGATTTCTGCGAAAGCGCAGTTCCCACACCTGGTGTTGGCGAAGCGGGCTTGTTTTGTAGACACTCTTTGTGTAAAAACCTCTACAAAAAAATGTTTTTTTAGAAGCCCTTACATCATGACTTCACGGGACAGTGTGACGTCACATAACGTCATAGTGTCGTAATGTCACGTGACACTATTACGCCATATGCCGCCATGGCGTCTTTTCCACCTTTTCCCCGTCACCCAGCAACGTGACACTGGAATAAGAAAAACGCCTAAGGAATAATAATAAAAGAAAATACTTAAGCGACGGTTGAGACATGGCTGATGGCCGACTACGGGTGGCTTTCGTTATCTGCTCCTTCGTCTACCTTTATCTCTGAGACCCGTTCGTCGCTGTGGGCAGGCACACTGCTCACAGAACTAATGAATGAACAAATTGTACCTAGAGGTGCATTAAAAGGATGGTGAACCGAAATTTGAATTTCAGAAAAAAACAATGCAGGAGATGTAGGCGGGACGCAACAATCCCTAGAACACTACTCGTAAGGCGATATCTCGAATGGACGGCCGTATTTTGGGAAAAAGAGGTCGAGATTGAACCAGGCCAACGAGGCGCGTGACGTGAAGATACCTAGTTTCCCCCTCTCTTGGCTTCACTCCCTCAAGGTGGCGAGGTGGAGAAGACGCGAGGCCGTTCCCTCTCCCTCTCGGAAAAACATGACGTAAACATTTCTGTCAAATGCGCTTCCTTTTCTTGAAAAATAGTCATCCGTTCGAGATATAGCTGTATAAGTGATGTTTTGGTGTTTGTAGCATCCCGTTGCACGTTTTGGCCGCGTGTTTTGTGGAATCCAGATTTCGGTTAAGCATCCCTTTTACTGAATTTTGTTAAAACAAACAAAATCTGTAAGCATCTCTTTCGTTTTTTTTTTATTTGAGCAACGCGCTCAACATCTTAAAATATGCACGTTCTCGGCTTCCTGGTTTTTAACTGTTATAAAAAAAAAGCATACCACATTTTTTTAAAGTAATCTCAGCCCGTGGGGATCTTCTTGTTTTAATATAACAACTCTGCGTTTGTTTGTTTTTTGTTTTGTTTTTCCTTCAGCGTGGGATTGCGAAAAACGTTTTTCGCTATTTAACAGGCACAACCCAAAATAATCAAGTGTGTGGCGCAAAAAATAACTTATTATTTTCGGGTATCCCGCGTGTCATTTTCAGCACAAATTTATTTAGTTTAAAAATAAAAAAACACCGCATATAAATGTTGTGCCGGTTCAATGTAGAAGTCCCGTTTGTAGCACAACACCATTTCCGCATCCATACATAGGAAATTACAAACACCACAAAGCATATACTTCAGAGAAATGGAACGAGTCGACAATCGATGCAAACCGAGAACGCACAACGTTCATGTGCGAGCATACAAAGAAATTAATAACATCGGCTCCAATTTTTGCCCAGGAGAAGTCCATTCCCCGGAAATATAAATCCGGGTATACCACTTTTTTCGCAATACAATATATAAAAACCATCTAACAAAGATTTACAAGCAGAATTAATAATAAAGAAACAGGCATTTCAGATTCGCTTCCTGTTGAGCGAAATTGTCTGCCAGGTTCGCAGAAGGAAATCCGATATAACAGCTTCCGGGAACGTCCGCCTAGCGGCAGCACTGCGTGTCGCGTGGTCCCACCCAGAAACCGGACGCCGGCAACAAAAGTGGTCGCAGATTTCAATTTGTTACTTGGATCCTATTTCCCCTTACAAAACAATAAATCAATCCCACAATCATACTTCCGCCGGAACATAGTGGGCGACTAGGATATGTTCGCGTCTGCAGTATCTCAAGACTGCGACAGTCGGAACAAGCTTTCACCGAGTGACGAGTGTGTGAAAACCCGTGCGAAGACAATGGAAATATATTTAAAGACGAAGAAAGAATAAACAATTAAAACTGGGACAACACAACCACATCTTTCATAGCACCAGCCGAATAAAATTCCCACAGCGACCATATAAAATCCCCATATAGCCTCGCGCGAGGGGTCGAATTCTCTTTGTCTTTGATGTGCGCTACTGTATGTTAGCACACTCTAGTGGCACGGCTGAAAAGCTTCCGGCGCGAGGCTAAGAGCATCGTCTTTGAGGGTACGGTTGATACTTATTTTGGTTTACTTGTCTGGGCATGGTGGTCGAGCCCACTACTTACTTTACAGTGGGGTACTTAGGCCATCTAAGGAGTGATGACAGAGAGAAAGCAAGAGAGAACGCGTGAAAGTGGTGTGATCCTACATTGTTTTCTGAGACCGATGGCCATCGCTTCTCTCTCCCTCTATGCCTTCCCCTCCCCTGGCCTCAACGAACACTGGTATGAAAGTGAGAACCGATGAACGATCGATAACACGTAACCGCCACTTTTTCTCTGACCGGTCGAGTTTTCGGTCATGGAGTGTCCGTCGTCTCCGTGGGCATCTGTTAATGAGATGCTCAAAAATCAGGCCATTAAGGAGAACGGAAACCTAGAGTTTCAGTACATACATTGCTTGCCAAAAAAACATTGTCATCAGCAAGAACAACAAGCTCTAATCTACGGAAACACATCGAAGTAAGCTGGGACACCTGCATTCTGCATTGGCTATACATTGTAACGTTAGAGCCAAGTTTTTTCTTTTCTTGTAGAAAAACAGGCGAAACACCCGAGTCAAAAGGAAGCTTTCGTAGATCGCTTCTTTAGCTCCGAATCTCGTAGCGAAGGCAGACGCTGCTACTGAGGATGCGCACCACTAGCTTTGTCTGCACAATTCCAGGGATCATTTCCGGAGGCCCTAAGCTAGCGGGATGGCGGGTGTGGCTGCAGCTTTCGGTGCCTTGTCAGCTTACAGGTGAACGGAGTACACCTATACTCTTTCTCTTAAATACAATATTTTATTTTTACAAGGACTACCATAATACGGGCGTATGAGAAATGAAAAGTAGTGTTGCAGAATATTTTTGAAAAATATCGAAATTGTTCGTATTGTTTTCGGAAAAAGTGTACGGAAAACGTAACGTGAAAGTAATTTTTAAAGGTAATCTGTTACATTTGACGCTCGGTAATTTGTAATTGTAATCCATTTCATTTTTGAAGTAACACGCACAAGTCTGCGTTCAGGTAATATTGCAGTCGTCCGCTGCCGTGCATTCCATTTTTCTCGTTTTTTGAGTGGTGTGGATAGCCTCTCAAACGGTAATTTATTCTAAACGGGTTAAGTGTCTACGTTTTCTTTTGCCATTAATGTAAAGCCCCACTCGAGTTGTGATATCGAATCATCGATTTTGGCGCACGATCAGTCGGCGTGTAAAAAAAATGTACGAGCTTCCGAGTTCACCCAAAGGTTATATGTGTTCCACTGCGCGTGACGACCAATGCGCGTGACGACCAATGTCAGCCTGTATAACTTAATGTCTAGCGCCTGCGATAGCGCTTGGCTGGACGAGCTCATCGCTGCTACATACAAGCCATCACGTACGAGTCATGTGTTTAGAGCAGCGGGAACGGTACTAATTTCTGTAACCATCACGACTTCGAACCCAGGCATCACGAAATCACACCTCGGCTTGATGACGTTGCACCCGTCGAAGAACTATTCCATTCCGACGATAACGAGTTGTCTTTCCGCAGGCAACTGGGAACGCGGGCACTTAGATCTGCTCACTTTTTTCAGCTATAGTTTGTTTTGACCTAGGTCCGAGCGCGGCCGATGTTTATAAGCCGAAGGGACAATCAAAAAGCGCAACATTATTGCGTGCTCTCTCCACTTGACAGTACGATGCGGTGGAGTTGAACGTACAGAAAGACGGCGAACACCGGCTGGTCATATCAACTGCAGAGAGCACGCCATGACGTTGTGCATTTTCGCGGCTTGATTTCACTTTTGGTTGATAGCATTCGCCGCGCTCGTACCTAAAGTTAAACTAAGCATAGTTGTCCATTACAGCACTTCTTTTGTGATCCACACTTCTGTTGAAATGTGAAAGTTTTCTTTTTTTTATATTGCTGCTGCTGCACATTTATAATTGCGCATTATCTTATATTTTCAGAACCCTCCCCTTACGACACTGAAAAGGTGATTCATTACGCGTTAATGTGTAATCCCAACTTCGAAAGTACAGTGGTGAAGCTACCTATTACATAGTCTCGAGCAACAAAACATTTGAACGACGGAGTGACACAGTTTTGCTCTTGTCGCGTCCGTCCCTCAACGGTCATCAGCGGAAGATATCGCACAACCTGTGGTGCGCTTCGAGAGTAGAGTTGGTGCCATGTTGTCCACCCTTGCGGTAAAATAAATCGTCACCGAATTGTTTGAGTCGTTGCTTTTTTATTCACGTGAAACGCTAATCGTTGCACCTTGTTCGAGTTGACGATACGGTGCATGCAATTCGAATGCCCTTTTATGACTCGCAAGCCAGTTATCTTTTATAAAAAAATTAGCCTTTAATTAATATAACAGTGCAGGTAGGTTCTACTTGCACTGTTATATTAATCAAAGGTTCATTTTCTTATCACATGTCATGACAGCGAGTTCGAAATGTATGTGCTGCATTGCCGACTCGGCGATTAGCGCCGACTGTGGTGGAATACTGAAGCAAATTGGAACGAGTATGATTTACCCTAAATCGCCGGCCACATGGCACCGTCACTATTCGAAGCACACCATAGGCTGCGCGACAGCTTCCGCTTAAGTCCCCTGAGTTCACAACGAGGGAGGGAGCCTGTCGCTCCATCGTTTGCGTTTCTTTTGATCGAGGCTGTACATGATAAATTTTCCACCTCCGTGCGTGCGCTCTTGTCTCATTTTCTAGTTCACTCAAGTCCATCACGAGCACCTAAAGTTCCTCCTACATTTTTTATCTTTACATATTCTAGCTTCTTTTGTTTACTTCCTCACAGCGTTCTTATATGTCAAAATATGTTAACTTCTGAAAAGAAATTTCTATTTCATACCATTTTAGTTTTTCTTGCTCATGTTAAGAGGTTGATGACACACGGTATTCAGCGATTACTTTGAATACAAAGTAGTTTTGTTACATCGCTCAGCAAAAAATCGCGACACAGTAACATATTGCACAACCGCTGCTTTATGGCAGCTCCTGATAAATGTCTAGTGCTGCCATAAAGCATCAATTGTATGCGCATGCAACGAAATTTAGTGACAGGATTAATATAGATGTGATTCTTGCACGCACTAAAAGCCTAAACCGCTGTATTTGTAGTGCTACAAATACAGCAATTTATGCTTTTAGTGCAGGAAAGAACCACATTGAAATGAATCCTATCACTAATTCCTGTTACCTGCTTATACTGTAGCTCCGAGTTATACACAAAGAATCGTTGGCGCATGTCCTGAGAATGTACAAGAAAATCCCTGAGGCATTATCAAGAGAACCCTTATAGGATGTACGCTGTCCGGACATATGCATCTTAGTTGGACTGCTTGAGGTGTTGAGGTCTCACTCAGAATGTCCAAACATCCTTGCTTGGAGACCCTGAGGATATCACAAGGATGTATTTGCGTTGTCTGCGTGTGGACATCATTTGCGCTCAATGAGTCTTGATCAAAGCAATATTCGCCTCCTACTGAGCCGACACGATGAACAAATAAACACAGCGACCCAACAGGTTTACTCACTCGTGTCACCAATGGGGACTACAGACGATTTAGAACGGCCCTAAAAAACGACACATACCTTTTGAAACGTCCTTGAAAGACCACACAGGCCTTTTAGGACGATTCTGAAAAACGCACACCTCTCAAAAAATATGTTAATCGGCCCCACAGGCCTACTAGAAGAGCCTGGTAGGCTCATTACATTTTTCAGGATATCTTAATATACCTCCCAGGCCCCCTCAGGAAACTCTTCACTCATAAAAAAAAGGGTATTGATAGTCATCCCCAAGAGGAGGAATGGTTTTGCAACCTACCTTCCTTTAGAAAGGGAGCAACTTTCGTCCCTGAGGCAGCGGAGCAAGGTTCCTCCGTCGCCTGCATCTCATTATGCCGGCCCCAAATCGAGCAAATCGAGCTCAATAAGGCTTAACGAGGACGCTACGTCGCTTGTACGGGACGAAAGGAGCAGCAAATAAAAGCGTAACACGAGCTTTCCGCGAACTGTGTTTATTTCCGAAGCCAACTTCCCCCGCAGGTACAGAAACTTGCGTTTCAAAAGCAGTTACTCAGTCTTCTCGTCGTCAGCACTGCGATGTTAAACGGAGACAACCGACACCCAGTTACTTCACGCACTTCACGTCCAACTGAAGTTTTGGGGCGTCGTATATGGGACAAGGGGTGTAAGAATATACCCTTTTTCTCTGAGAGTGTACAAGCATCAGCAGCTGCAACATACATTGAGCGCATACACATACATGGCACATACAAACATCAATACAACACCACACTAACCCGATCACTACTCCCGAACTCTGCGTTTCCGTCTTTTATACTGGTCGTTTTGAACGTACGGAATTTCTCGGTGACTGCCTAAGCAGTAAAGAAATATTCCCAGCGTGTTGATTTTTTCCAGCAATATCATACCTCTGAGAGTATTTTGAATAACTGAGGGGAAGAATCTCTTAGTAAAAAGGAAACGCTCGATCATTGCGTAATTATTTGAAATCCAATAAATCAAGCCGCTCCAATGCGGTTCCAAGCCATGTGTTTGCTTCCCCGCACAGCACATCGTAGCCAGTATTCATATTGTAGTGTCTGTTTTTCTATTGGTGCTGTTCGCGCACGGCTGCAATTATCACCTTGAATTGATCTCTGTAGAGCGGATATCCACTCAGCTGGAAGGGATGCTTCACGGGCAGAGAAATCGCTTTTCGATCAGCTTGAATGCAGTCAAAGCCGCGGCTTGCGGCAGATGTTAATTGTAGGGAGCTACGCTGTGGCGAGCTCGAAAACTTCTAGCGCTCATCCCATGGCACGCCACTTGGTGGGCAGTTTCTCCAAAGATCCTGAGTATGTTTAGACAACAAAAAAAGGTAGCTTTTTTTCGATTTTATTTACCATTCTCCCTTAATGCTAAAATTTAAAACTGTAAATACACGTACTTTCCGTCATATTTTGTACTGTTCAGTCCTCTCCTTAGAACCCAATCGCACTTAGGAAAGAGGCAACCGACAGTCACATTGGCCACTGTACGATAGGAGCTTACGGTTCAGAACAGCGTTCCAACATGACTATCCACATGTCGATCGATTGCACCTAATCCCTCAAAGGGCCTTAAACTCTTTAATGTAAAGCGGAATGTCAACCTGCGACACCCCGCCCCTTCGATCACGGCCCGACCAGCGTCATCAATGTTCCACAGTTTACGTCATCTGATCTTGTTGTTACACCACTGATACGCGAACACACGGTCACATCGGCGATAATTCCAGTCTTCTCTTCACAACGCACAACACTGCAATCACGATGTTGCTGCTATGTAGCTGACATGCAGAACTACATAGCCACGTTTATTGCTGGCTGGCACTCGGGGTCGGAAAACGGAACCGAACTCAGCACAGAAGGCACCCAGGCACCCGGCAGCGAAACCTGCCTGTCTTGGACGCAGTTTCTGCGATTTGCATAATGTCAAAAACGTCGGCACAGTTCCGCGTGGTTCCGTGTGGGTCCCGCATTCCGGAGACGGCCATCTTACCCAGTGTACGTAGCGCTGCTGGCACTGCTCCGAAACTCCGCTGTTTGTAGTGACATCGCTTGCTCGTTTGATAAAATTAGTGGTAAAATCGTCAATGCAGCCGAAATGTTCTGCACGTTTGGACTAGAAGACGGAATTACAGGCGGCTTTCGCTGCCGCTGAAGCTCAATCAACTCCACAACATTTATTAAACAACGCGCGCGACGAGCTCAAAAAACGAAACCGAAAAAAGATGAGTCGGGAGGGCGAAAGCCTTCTCCCGTCTCCCTGGAGAAGGAGAAGAACGTCTCGTTTATCCCTTCTTCTCGTGTCCGCTTGGGGGCGCGTCAGTAGAAGGGAGGAAAATGCGCCGTTGCTACCTTTTTCCTTTACTTCTTTAGAGTGTTGTGGGCCTCAAATACGTTTTTTTTTTTTCAATAGGGTGGTGACAGCTCTTACCTAAAGGACGCACAGGTCCATGAAATCTTTCCTGAGGCACGGCTCCTGTCAGTCCAACATAACATTCACCCGCCCGTGAGACAGGGACAAACCACTTGGACGACCAATCCTATCCCAGACCTTCAGATTGCAGAGTAGGCAAATTATACTCCCTTTTGGCATAACTTGGCATGCGGCTAAAGTCGCAATACAAGCGAGCGAATAAGAGCCCGGAAATAAGACACGTTGACAGCGTATTGTCAGAATTCGCTCCTCCCGTGGAGGCCCGTCAAGTTCTTTCCTCCGTCACTCTGGCTCACTGGAGGGAACCATTACGTCCTTTCTTTGACAACGTATGCCGAAACGGAGTAGAGATGATGCATGCCACACCAAAGGATCTTTTGGAAAGCATTCCTAGATGGCAACACAGTCTCGCCTCAGCCGCTGTCACTGTCGCCGGACACATCAATGTCCGCGAACTTGCTGGTTCGATGAGTCTCGTAAGAGCATTCCTATGTCGTGCATTGGTTGCGTGCGTGCGCTGGTCGCGAGGCAAGGCGAGATCTGCGTCACCATCCTTTTCTTTTGTCGTAGCGTCACACGCCCAAGATGGTTTCATACACAAAGCAAGCAAGACTATTCGCATCCTGGTTTTGCTAAGGCATGTAGATCAGTCGCGACTAGGGCGTCTCCTTATTTCTTTTCTCCTTTTCTTTATTTTTACTTGCTTAGTCGTGTTCTTCCTTTCTTCATTATTATTCTTTACTTACTCTTCCTTGTTTCTCAGTAGGGATTTTAGTAGATCGTTTACAACGGTCCGCTACCGCCCCGAGAGCGCGCGCTTCAGAGTATGCATCAAAGTGGCAGCGCGAGCTCCCGTTACGATTAGCGTGGCCTGAAAACACGATCTGCTAAAATTTTCTAATATGTAGCGTCCTGAAATCGTATTCGTTTTTCTGTTTACTTTGTAAATTTTTCTTGTCTTTTTTTTCTTTGTCAGTCTTTTCTTTCATCTGTATTTTTTCACTTGTCATTTTCATGGCCTCATTCTGACTGAGTATCAGGGAATAGCAAGGTACCACGTCTCTTTCCCTGTGGGCAAGCACACGCTTTCGCAAGCCTGCCACAGTTGCCTTCACCAGCGAAGCTGTACTAGAATCAATCAACCGTTTGTTGACTTCCAAGGAGGACAGCCCCTTGATAGAGTGCACGACACTAGTGTACCGACGATAGAGCGCGGAACACGAGAGCGCAGCGACGAGAGCGCGCTTTGCATGAATTACCATAGAAGTCCTAATCCCATCTAGAGTCATGGACACACCACCATACATGAGCCTGACCGAAGCACAGACTAAAAAACTAGAAACGCTATAACGAAAGGCGACCCGACTCGCGCTAGCCGTACCCCAATACACGCCCCTAAAAAGTCTTAAAGACACAAGACTTTTCAACACACTCGAAGAAGGAATCACCGTGCACAGAGCAGCACCTCAACAATAACGACTTTAACATCTCAACAAAGCCCAGCTTTGATTTTAAGCATGGGATACGACAGCCCCACACCACCTTCAATCACAGAACAACCACCCCCGTGGAACCGAATCCCCAGAATTGAATTTAAACCCATTCCGGAAAACATGTACCAAAAAAAGCAATCAGGGCAGAAGAGACAAACAAAACAAACACACTGAGCGGAACCGTTATTCGACAGACATTACCACGAGATATTATTACACGGATGCAAGCTACAACAGCAACAAAAAAGCGGTAAACAGCTGCCAGTAGGACCCCGAACCGAAAGCACACACAGCCACACCACCTGATCGAAAAGACCATCAAGAAAATCTGATGGTCCATCAAACTTTCTTGATGGTCCATCAAACTTACCCTGATGGCCCACCAGGTTTCCTTGATGGCCCACCAGACCATCCTTGATGGCGCCTGATGGTCCATCAGACCCTCCAAGTAGACCATCAAAGGGATTTGGATGGTCCATTTCGCTTTCCTTGGTGGCATCTGATGGACCATCAAAGGCGTCATAGGGCCTAAGTTGCACCAACGTCGCTTACCTTAACCCAAAGCGGCTCTTTACTAAGTCGGCTTAGCGCCCTAAGCCGAGCTTGGATAAGCACGGGTTTAAATTCCGGTTGCACCAACGTTAACCCGGCTTTACAAAGGCGCCCCTAGCTAAACGCTGGATTTGCCTAGGGAATGTAGGGACAAACAGAGCGAACTAGGGAACGCTCAGAGGGATGAATACGATTGGCGGAGAGGAATCACGTGATGTAAAAAAAAAAAAAAACTGCCGCAATAGTAGTAGTTGGCGTCTGCTTTTCGCTGTATTTCTTCGGTGAGTAACGAATTAAAGGTCTCCAAATTCAATCATTTTTTCGCTTAACTTTCAAAAACAGGAGTCAAAGCTTTAAATAAACACGAATGCTCTTTACATCTGTGATTGTGTGTTTAATATCGGTTGATAACAGAATATTTTGACAGTGACAGTAGTTTTCGTGCTCACATTTTGAGATAACGGAGCCATCAGGGGCCCCAAGTCTCACCGAACGCGAAAAGGACTCTCTACTCGCTACATTGCTGAAGACAAAACATCATCGAGAATAAGTAGGCAGGTAAGATGATTACTGAAATCAAGTCATGCCTGAGACCGATGAAGTTCAAAACAGCGACGAACTCGCCACGGCAGCTGCGAAAATGCCCGGAAATCGTCGAATAGAAGTCGTCGAGATCTTGCATCAACCGTACTCGTTGCTATCAGCAAGGTGACAAAACTGCACTGTACCGTCGTTGAACTGATTGTGTCAAACCCTTTGGTAATGGAACTACGTATATTTTGCTTTAGTGACAAGGAAAGAAGGTATAACTATCAATACATCAAAGCGATACTACTGGTAGATCCCTTGATGATCATACAAACTGTCAATTATTGAACACGCAAAGGTCGCCCAGAACCATTTTTTTATTCCTGCTGATAGAGAACCAGAAGCTTGTTCGCGAGTGATAATAAGCAGATCTTGAGTTCATACAAATAGACGGCGGCAGACTTCGAAGTATAGAAAACTCCCACTAGTACATCACATCGTGCCGACGAGAACGGTTGTCTCTTCGCATCACCTGCCCCAGGCTGCCCCAATACAGCGCTGAACGAATCTCGCATTGTAGTCGTTACGATTTGTCGTCGCCACGAATGAAAGATATAAAGCAAAACATTTCTAAAAAGCACGATCACCAGAAAAGTTGCGGTTATAGAACGCAGTTTTCTGAAGTGAAGATTCTACTCGCGAGACAAGGAAAATTCACTGAAGGTTGTCTCAAAACTAAAGAAATTGAATTTTTGCAGTTTTATTATTTAAATGCACCGCAATTTGATGCAAACGGCAGAAGTGTCGACAATCAGCTGATGGCCGAGATCACGTACGGCTACTATTTCAACGCACCGATCGGATTAAAGGATATGCTTTGCAAGCAGAAATTAACAAGGTGTTAAATAGCAATACGTGACAGTTATGCGAAAATCAGTAAGTACATACGAACAGGCTCGTTGACAGAAAAACCAACGGGAAGGCAGACGTGAGCCCCACAGCTCCGTCCGTATCTCGGTTAGGGCTAACACGCACTGAGAGTGGAGAGCAAACTTGAAAACAGGGGTCGATAAACACTTCACGAGACAATATTTTGCATCCTTGTCACAATCGAAGGCCACTCTGTCGAGACTCTCACGCTGTTATGGCCTAAAACACTTTGTACAACCACTTTCGTCCACCGCGTCGACCGCCACAAACCAGCCGCCATGTTTATAATCCAGGATTAAGAAACAAGCAAAAGCAAAGCGCCCAATGTTGGGCGCTCAAGATAAGCGTAGTTTAGTGCTAGGTTTAGCGATAAGCGAGTTTGGTGCAACCGAACGAAACCGAAACTTAGCTTAGGTTCCCGGCTAAGCTCCGCTTTTCGCTAAGCGGCGTTGGTGCAACCGGCCCTAAATGGTCCATCAGAAGCTCCAATGGGTCCACCAGACTTCCTGATGGACCATCAAAGCGTTTGACGGTCCGCCAGAAATTCGTAACGGCAAATAACTCAGTATCAGTAGTCCCGCTCATACCATCATAATTAACTGTCCATTTGTCCAACAGGCTTACTTGATGGTGCCTAATAGACCATCAAACATTTTCCTGATGGTGGCTGATGGACAATTGAAGTCTTCTGTTTGTAGCTCAGAGACCTTGAAAACGTTTGTTGCGGCGGCTGACGGACCATCGAAACGTTTTGATGCATGTCGCTCGGTGAGACCACCAGGATATATCGATAGACCACCAGAACGAAAAAACGCTGATGGTGCTTCTCCTCTGACATCTTGCGGTGGTGGAAAGAACCTTGACTTTATTCGAGAGGTTACAGAAGTGGCCGAGAGATGGCGCTAATGATCTCCGTCGTTGCGCGTGCCTGAATTTCATTCGGTGTGTAAAGCTGACAGCGGCGTGGCTCGATAACAGTGTGTTCAATCGGTAATAATCCGCCTCAGAAATTGTCCTAGGATACTCCGAACGGTAACGAGGACACCTTCTTATAAAATCCGGTATGTTTTTGCAGCCATAGTTTTGTTTTAAATTGTTTTATTGTCCGTTGGTGAAACAATTTGTTGATCCGCTTTTATGTCAAGTAGGTCATGTGTACAATCTAAGTGGCAGAAAAATGTAAGCCGAAAAACGCACTTTGCTTGATAGGAAATATATTTACTAGGTGCACGTGCTATTGTGAACTAAATATTCGCGTGAAAAAGGTCTACAAAGCCGCGAATGCGGTAATGCGAGGCTTACTGTATTCTCGGGCCAACATGAGGCTTAACGTACTGCATGCTGTCGCACGGCGTTGTCATGCCCAGCATGGACGATGGGGACAAAGTGTGAGATATATCCACGTAACGGACACAGATGAAATTACTGCGCGTCGTGGAGTCTCGAAAGTAGTGGAGAGCGGATTAAGCGCATTTTCTCGTCCATTTTGTTTTTGCGGTTTATTAATTTAATGTTCAATTATTTCCAAATAGAAATAATAACATGCCAAAACCTAAATACAAACTTTGTTTTCAGGTTTCTACGGGATTTCCGAAAGTACCCTAACGCTTCGGATGTTCCTTTTTGAAATAACAATAGGCCCAGAATAAAGTTCACAATTGACTGTAATGGAATCTTTGTCTTCTGCCGGTAAATATTTGTGATTGGAAATTCATACCGACCAACAAACCATCAAACCATCAGTGTCCCAAAATACGACAGACCATCACACCATGAAACCATAACACCATCAAGCCATCAAACCATCACACCATCAGACCATCAATGTCCCAAAATACATCAGACCATCAGCCTGATGGACCATCAGGATTTTTCTTGATGTACTTTTTGATAGGGCACCGCCCCTTCACCAACCGTACTAAATAGCCGAAGCCATTACCTCACACGCCGGGGAGGATCCAATCACTGTCAAAACAGATAGCCAAGAAGCCGTCAGGGACTTCAGAAACAATACTCTACACCTCACATCATGACCGCATTATCAAAACCACGAGAGAACGCCCCTATGGAAGGGTCGTTATCGAATAGGTCCCTGGGCACCCAGGAGTTGAAGGGAACATTAGAGCCGACGAGCTCGCCCTAGGAAGCGACCTACCGGGCCCTTAACTCCCTGGCCGACAACCTACGATCCATACGACCGCAGAAAGACACTACAAAAAACTAGAACATGCGTACTAAAATAACCTTGAGATATTGTCACACTCTTTAAAAGCCCGTCAAGCGCATTTAACAGAGAGGACCCCACAATTATCAGACACACACAAACCAACAAACTTTTCACAGAACATCACAAAAACTGATATTAGCGGCGCGCCACACACCGCCACATGCGCGCACTGCGGCCTCTAACGTAATAGCAAGCATCAACTGTAGGAATGCCCAAAAGTTGCTCCCACCACCAAAACTACACTCGACACCCTGCCAGTGACACTCAGACCGGGGAGCTGGGAGGAATCGGTAACCCTACCTCCTGGCAACGAACCACATATCTGGCTGCTCCTAGTCGAGTGCATGAAAAACGTGCTGGGCGAGGAGTGGTAACCACTTGAACTTGGTGATTCCATAAAACGTTTACTCTCTCTCTCTCTCTCTTGCCATTAGAGCGCACGTCACAGGAGGGCCTGGTCGGTTTAGCGCGCCGCAACTTGTTTAGCATGCGATGCGAGTGCGTTATAGGGGTCCATGGACGGTTTGCCGCAAAAAATGCATGAAGTGCCGAGCACACCGGGCACAGATGTCATAAAATTGTACGACGCGTCGGAAGGGTTCAACTGTAGGGTTTTTGGCTTCAGTTTAAGCTACGCTTGAGAGGTCATTAGGCTTTTCTGAGGTTCTC
This sequence comes from Ixodes ricinus, assembly GCA_037355805.1. Classification (NCBI taxonomy): domain Eukaryota; kingdom Metazoa; phylum Arthropoda; class Arachnida; order Ixodida; family Ixodidae; genus Ixodes; species Ixodes ricinus. The sequence continues at coordinate 13,603 of JAZHYW010028627.1, read as the reverse complement.
GAGTCTGTTTTGTGTCTATTGGGGCGACCTAGGATAACTAAGTGAAATTGTGACACCCATTACAAGCGATGATATAAGCTCGCCAGTAATACACAAAGCTCGCCAGTATAAAGGAAAGTTCATTCGTCAACGAGTAGCTATTGTAGAAGGAAAATTAGTCGAATTCGGCAATGTGCGCAAAGCCATTTCGAATAGCAGTTTGCGTAACAGTAGTCAGTGGTGAGACAACAAAATAAGCCGAAGTAATACCATGCACTATTATTATTAACTGGTATATGAACCAAGGCATAAATCATATTAGAAATCGCTGACTTACTTTTTAAGAAAAAAACGTAACTGCAAATATAATAAATCAATCATCAATAAAAACTTCTAAAATTAAATTACATGCTTTGAACCCGACACTTTTAGATTTTGTGACGAAAAAACATTTTCAAAATGTTGGGCAGCAGTGGGAACTGCCTCGGCTGTGCCCAAATATTCATTGTTTACACTTTATTCAGGAAATAACGCTTTGAATTCCAGCACCTTTGGATAGACACAAAAGCAGATGCTCTGTCATTGTGGCTATATCAGAAATAAACAACCCACAATCTTGCGAGTATATTGTCACATTAGCGGAACGAGGAATACAGCAGAGTGAATTGCTTTCAAAGATATATCCCGCACGCGTGGGAGATATTACTGGCCTGATTTCATCCCCGCTCTGAGATGGTAATAACCAAACTTTTTTATGCCGGAGTTTCGAGACCTTTGTCGTCTCCACAGCAATGTAAACAAATTAATTAAATGTATGGTGACATTTGTTTCCCGTTGCTCGTCCCCTAAAATGTGGTGAGCGCTTCTGTACTCCGGATCCGCTTCAAAACGATATCCTTTTTAGACCCAAGGCTAATGCCAAAATAAAATAACTTTGATGAAGTTCTTATATCTACAATTGTTGTTCCCCCCCAAAAAAACAACAAATTTTTTAATGTGCGCAGTAACGAACTGCATGCTGGTTGCTTGTCCCCCTGCAGTGACATTGAGTCCATCCTTAGGCATGGTAAGAAATTTTGTAAATTTTTGTGTATTCGGAAAAGGCCGGTAAATAACTGCTTCGAGGCTGCGCTTTTCAGAAAAGGAGAATTAAATTTATTTGTCTTTTCGAAGCACTCAAAACACAACATAAGCAAGTTTCGTATATTCTTTTTACCTCACAATATGGTTGTAAGTTAACTTGCCAACTTCATTGTTTTGAGACTCCAGTCATGAATGGAATTCATAGAAGCAGTTTCTGCCAACTTCTATTACTTGCATGCAAAGGTACATGTCGCACTAAGTGCAGCGGTGGCGTGTCTTCTTGCTGCAGCCAGCGTTTTGGCACCTTGCTGCACTTTGAAGGTCATTCTTTACTGGCAAATGAAGTAGATCTTGTTTGTGAAAATGTTCCGATGGTAGAGCTTTTCGCCTTTTATGTCGTCTTCGTTGTCTTGAGGAGGCCTCTTCCTTGCCGCAAAGTTAGTGTCATCTTCATCGTCTTGAAAGGGTGGGCTCATCTTCTGCCATAGCAATGCCTCCACCTTGGAAATCTTGAAATCAAGGTAGTCGAGAATGTTTTTTTTGGGGAAGTGGGATTCCCTCTGTCTTTTTGTCTGCTCTGTACTGAAGCCAGCTGTTGGCGCGTCCTTTACTGCGAGAGACGAAGTTTTAAAGGCCCACAGAGTTCGGTTGTAGTTCTTCATGAGACAGCGCCCTGAAGGGAGGATAATTTACTTGTCCACATGAAATCAGTTGGGCATTTTCCAAGCCCAAGCAGCCCTTTCGCATCATCTCTACAAAGAGGCACAACCTTCCAAAGTCTCTCCCTTTTCTTATTGTCGTCCCTGACATCATCGTCAAGTTGGCAGCACGGAGTTAGAACGCAGTAGAGAAAAACCGATCTCGTGGCATGGTGTCGGCTACTGAACTAACAGTCAAGGTCTTCTTTCAATAAGATCGTATTCTGGGATAATGCCAATCACACCCACTAACATTGAACAATCCAAAAACTGTTTCACTTCCTGGCCAGTGACTTTAGCTATGGTTCACGATCCCTTCAGAATTCTCTGGTTTGTTTTCTCAGCCATTTTTTGTAGTATGTTGCCATCTACATACTGCCTGTAGTAGTCCACAGGCGAGGATTCCCGATCTATTTTCGGAGAATGCACACCCAGTTTCGAGAACAGGCACGTCGTTTGCTGGTGCAGAATCTAAAGCCTTCCTAAGACGCCTTTGCGAAATGCCTGCGCAGCTGGGGTCGTACTCTGTCACTGTCCAGTAAATAAACCAGCATACTCCTCAGTGTCGGAATCGTACGCATCATTCACGTTGTTCACGTCATCTTCATTCTCTGAGTCAGAAATATCAAAGGTTACCCGTTCGCAAATTGATTGCAAAACTTCGTGGACCTTCTGGGTGGATACACCTGAAATTACAAAAGCTAAGTTTATTGTAGACTTCGGTCCGCACCCGTTAATCGCGAGAAAAAAAAATGCTCTACACAGGACCCAATGTCCCTGTGCGAGGACACTACACTCAATAAGCTGCAAATGTCTCCCTAAAGACAAAAGTTTTCTAAAAATGGTGTCCACGTGTTCTCTAGGCATTAGACCTTTATGCAGCGTCGCAATTGGTTTAAAAAAGAATGAAAATTGTTATTAACAACAAAAAAAGCAACTTACTCCGCCGTCGTGCGTAAAACATAGACGTGCTGATTGCAGCTATGTTTTCTCAGGAAAGCACCATGAACAATTTTGCTGAGCTCTTCATAGATTGCGCCACAAACAATGGCCTCCCAGATGGACATTCGGTTTTACGCTGCAAGAGGCATGTTTTTGTTTTTTTTCACGGCCTGTGAACAAGTGTTTTTGTGGGGGGACAGGGATCAGAGGAGGATATGTGTGGTGTTTTCCGAAGAGCTAATCTCCGGTGTGCTTTTCTCCAGTATTATAAAAATAGCCTCAAAAGGCATATGCAAAGTAAAAACAAAATAGTTGTAAACTGTCCGGATAAAAACAAGGATGTCATAAAACTATTTAAAAAAATTAGCGCTATTTTACGGTGGAAAACGAATTTGTAGTTGGCGCCCGTGGTAGCCGCGCGGAAAAGTGGCAACTAGCAGTCACGCGAATGACCACTGAGTCACGTGGTGCTTGCGATCTTTCAAGAGCTTCCTGGGCTCGAAGTTATGCGTAATCTTTGTTTTTCTTTGCACTTCTTTTTAAACGAAATATATTAATATTTTAGAAAAATTAGGCATCAAGGAAATCGTCAATTCTATTTTGACCCTTACGATAACAAGCAAAAGTTTCGTCATTTTCTGTTCGAAGGGGCGCGGTGTCCTTGTTTCTAACCATGTCGATTTTCCCGAAACGACGCCGCTGAATGATGGAGGGCTTTAGTCCACGTGATCGCCAAGCCGTGACGTCGCTTTCGGGGGGACCGACATTTTATAGAAAAATCTTCTGACACCGCGCCCCTTCAAACAGAAAATAAAAAAGCTTTTGTTTGATACCATACGAGTCAAGACGTAAGTGACGTTTTTCTTGAACTTGTCGTTGCTCTAACATCAAAATATCTTGTTATAAAATGGAGTGAAACAAAATTAAAAAAAGATTAATCAGTAACTTTTCCAGCCCACAGGAAGGTATCGAAAGAGCGGAAGCACCACATGATTATAGTGGCCAGTCACGTGACTGCCAGTTGCCACTTTTCCGCGGGCTTCCCTGGGCGCAAACTACAAATTCGTTTCGCGACGTGAATAAAGCTCTAATTTTTTTTGTTTTATATTCATTTTATAACATACTTTTGACATCCATGCTGTTCAATTTTTTCTCCTTTGCATACGTTTTCTAGGGGATAATATATTAGGACAAAGGTCGGTTTAGGTCACAAGTCTTTCGGCATTAACCTCGCAAATTTCGGTGATTAGATAGCATCACAGAAGCCGACTAGACACAGTTTTAGCTTCTTGTCATAAACAAATGCGTAATTAGGTATTAAAATATTCACTTCGCATCTCCAATTACTAATAGTTGAATGCCGCATGCAGGTAGGATCTTCCGGTTTCTCCTTTATGCTTATCAAGATTTCAGGTGGCTAGCAGGGTTGCTCCGCGGAAAGGAGAAGAATCCGCAATAGTCGCATAAAGTTCGCGTTCGAAAATTTCATGCTCCGTGACCTTGTTTTATATTTTATGGGCTGCAATAGAACTGTACTGGCTCCTTTAAATCCCATATTTTGTCAGAACAGGTCAAACTAAACACAATGATGTTTTGCGGAGGACTTCAATATATAATGACTAATATATACTTAATGTAAATCTTCCATATTATAAAACAATATTGTTTTTTTTAGATTTTCGAGACCGATGTAACGATATAAAAGCAAAATTTATTTTGAGATTGGTCATAAAAAACACACTGCAGTTAAAAAAGCGATTGCGTGAGTGTCAATTGTATTGTAACTTTTCCCTGGCGGTAAACAGCGATATCTGGCCCCATCCTTGTTTCTCATATTCTCTTACTTCCATCTATCACCGACTTGTTTTGTTGTTGTTGTTGTCGTTGTATTTTAAATTTTCTGCACCATAATTATTACTTAATAGAAAACAAGAAGAAGAAGACGTTTCCCTGGACGCGGCGTTAAAGTGCCAGATCTAGCATCAACAGATTCTCGGAGAATCGAGTATGAAACGGTGGCCTTGACCGCATTAAGCCTTGTTCATACTTTAGGGACCAACTACGACCAACTGAAAGAAAGAAGTTGTAGTGCCACTTGACGATTACTATCGCAAAAGCCGTTGCGCATTTTCAAAAGGTACGGGTTTTTAAAAAGGAGTAAAGGAACGAGCGTTGTGGCGCAAAGCCGTTTGACACGCAGCATTTGAGATTAGGCTTTTCGTGCCCCCCCCCCCCCAAAAGCTGTGCTTTCGTACTTTTGCGGTTGCAGTTGCCGACGTAAAAAAACGAAAATAGAGCATTTTCTCATTTGCCGTTGCCGTTAATCGTGGCATGCTTAACAAGAACGTCGCGATTCTTACGCCGCTGTATCCAGCTACCTTGCTGAATGCAGTGGCGTAAATCCCCTTTTTTCAATTAAAGCATGCGATTGCCCAGTAAAGTTTCTCTTGTAATTTTGAAGACATGTTTGTATTAAATACTGTTCAATTCGAAAAAGTAGTCGCCCGGGCCACACGCGCTGACTGGTTGTGTACTCACGTGACACGCGCTCTAATGACGCGCGCTCTCATGACGCGCTCGCTCCTGTCGCAGCGCTCTCGAGTTGCACGCGCTTACCTCGCGGAGCTCTCGTTTCGTTCGCTCTAGAGTTCTACAGCCCTTCCAAAGACGTTCCGTGTCTAAAGAGCGAGGTCTTATCTTGTGCCCTCGTAGGGAAACTTTCGGTTAAAACGATTCTGCAATAACTAGAATATGAAAACAAACGGTCTCGTTTTTTTGTTTTGTTGTTCATTGATAGGATGAGCGTTGGTTCTTGGATGTATGTCTTTTTCTTTGCTGAAACTAAAATTTGTTTGTATGAGTTGCAGTTGGTTAGCTACTTTGAGAATTATGTATATACAAGGACGATACATAATGAACAATTCAGCTAAACATGAGACGTACATTCTTCTTTTTTTTTTGCTTCTTCTAGCATAACGGAAGGCATGAAGGCATGCTAGAGGTCCGGGCGTTCTACAAAGCACGTGCCGACGTTTTCAATCTGTCAATGTCTATCCATACATGCATACATATGTTAATTGCACAATGAACGAGTACAAAAATTATCCAGGCCCATAAAAGCTCGTGTGTGCTTGTGGGCGGAACACTCTTGCTATGGAAATGAATAGTGGTACTACTCTTACGCAGGACAACACACCGACAAGCTTCTGGCGAACATAAAAGTCTCAGTCACTGTAAACTTGCAGACGAAATCCAAATTAAATGTTACAATACCCGACAAGTTAGAAATTCTGTAAACTTAAACTTGAAAGCATCAGAATTCAAATACTTACACCGAAAGGAATGACCAAGTTACTTCCCCGTTAAAAAAAACAAGAAAAAGAAAAAACCAAAGAGGTTACAAATTTGGCTACGCATCAAAGATATTGCACTACTTTTTTTAACAGTCCTAAATGACTGCAGGTCCAAAAGTTCATCTGGCAACATAATATAATATTGCGGAACAAAAAAGCCGTACCCTTTTATCGTAATTTGCGAAAATCCTTGGCAGAACGAAACGTTCCATTTTCCTCAGGATCCTTTGGTTCTTTAGTGGCTGCTTTAACGTGTATTTGTAGTAATAGTGTGGTAATAGGGCATATGTATACAAATCGTCAACTGCGAAGATCCGTAGAAGCCGCATTTTTAGGTAAGTTTGAGTTCAGCAAATGTTGTTTCATACGCAAAGGTTCTAGCCATGGTTCGCAGAATTATGTCTAATTTCCTTTTTACATACAAGTAGGGACCGCATACCGTTATACCGTATCGTTACACCGTACCGTTCTACCGTATCGTATCGTATACCATATACCGCATCAGTGCCTTACATGTCCGATATCAAGTACGCGCATCGGTCAGAAAACGAATGCGGTATATACCTGTATAAGCATATACTGTTTGTAGCCGCCTCGCCAGGTAGTCAACATGCGCTCCCCATGACAGATGTTCATCAAAATGCACGCACAGATACGTTGTAGATTGCACGTGTTCTAGTGGTGCGAACCTGTAGTTTTCCCAAGTGGGTAAGTGAAGTTCTAAGTGGCCGAAATTTTTAATATTTTGTGCGGGTTGTTAAAGCACACTAGCATTGTTTTATTGACGTTTACAAAAATTTGGTTGGTAGTGAACCGCGTCATTAGTTGGCATATGTCATTTTGAAAAGATGATTTAGCTTGGAATTCGTCATTACCAGACAAAACCAAAGTGGCACCATCCGCGTACTGAAATACCCGCGAGGAAAAGTGAAGCTTCCCAATTTCATTAACGGAGATTCTGAAAAGATGAGGAGCCAAAATATATCCCGTGAGAAAACCGCAGCTAAGTGTCACTAACTTATACTTCGCATCACCAATATTTACGCTATGTTGATGCCCTGAAAGGTAGTAATCCATGAAGTCAATCAGCGGGCATCTGATACCCATGTGCATTAATTTATGTACAAGCAATCCGAAGTGAATTGTATCAAATGCCTTTTTTTAGGTCCAAAAATAGATTTAGCAAAAAATTGTTATGGTCAATATTTTCGGTGGTGTGATCGGACAGGTCTTCGAGTAATGATTGTATGCCAATGTTTTGGCGAAAAGTACTGGGAACTACACAGTAAAGGATACTTCTCTCAGAAAGACGTCAGTAGACAAGCTGCCATCTGAGCAGTTTGCTCTACTGGCAGCGTGTAGACTCTTCAAGGAAAACCCTATAAAGACACGACCGACCTTAAAACAAAACAAAATCGGCCAGCAGGTGACCCCAACGGTTGGCGAGTGGAAAGGCGTTTCCCCAAATCCCCGTTCGGCAATCCTCCATTGCATCATTCTTTCACTTTATCGTGTACATTTTCCCTTGTTTTATCCTCCCCTTTCTCTTTGCTATTACCATTTCCCCTTTTCTTTGTTTTCTTCACTATTTTATTAGAGGGGTCAATGCCCTTCCTCCTGACCCTTTAACAATCCCCGTCGCTTAATGTTTCCAATGTCGCGCTTGTTTTTCCTGAAGGTCTTAAACATCGATCAACAACGTTCGTCCAGTTTCTCTCTTCCAAAAGCATACAGCACTTGCCAGCTGACATTTTCACATACAGGAGCACCACTTCAAACTTTGGGGGTTCCTATTTCATCTACAAGCTTTATTCCTATTATGCACCTTCTTTTAAGCCCATTTATTCTAACGACAATGTTATAGGGCATTCCAACTTCGCGTAAAACAAATGAGTATACAAAAACTAAAAAGAGCGTTTCAAGCGTGATTACCTTGCAATATTTAGAAAGGGGCACAAGGGCCTGGTTACTGTAAAGTGGTTAGGTATACTGAAGGAAACTGAGCAAGAGGAGGAGATTAGAGAGACGAAGAGATTAGAAAGAGTGAGAGAAAAGTGTGACGTCCCTTTTGAAGTACGTACGCCGTTGTCCGGCGTTTGGACGTTACACATTGTGCGAGGAGCGGGCGGCACTCTTGGTCGCTCTGATTTTAGTTAAACAGTGGGTAGGGGCAAAGGCAGCCAGGCTTTGCATCTAGCCACTAATCCGTCCAATCAGTGCTTGGCGCTCTGACATCACCGCACGTTCTCATCTCCTCCTCTCTCTCAATTTATCTCCGCATAGTGGCTGTGTTGTCACCTCCCCCATCTACACAAGCTCGTATGACCTACACTGCTAGGTTTGGCACTCTGGGGATTTTTAGATGCGCAAATCCTTGAACAACAAGGCATCTACCTTGGTGCCAGGAAAACAAACACTGACACAAGAAAAATAACCTGTCTTGCTCGTTCGACACAAAACAATTCCTTTTCAGCTTACATCTCGGCGAAACAACAAATAATGTTTTTTTTCTTCTGAAAAACAATGTATCTTGAAAGCTTTTTATTCTTTCCCATTTCTCCACCTACAAGAAAACACTCACTTTTTATATCACATCATTCAGAGATACGGCATACTTTCAGAGTGGATCACGATCATCTTATACATCACCTTCAGAAAACTCCATTTATGTGCATCAAATTATCTGCTTTATTACCCCCGACAATCTTAAGTATGGGGCAAAACCAATGTAGTACGACTCTTTAACCATTTTCCGAACAATAAAAAAGACAGACTTAAGCGTGCTGAGCACTGATCGCGTTATAAACAAATGTAATCACTGACTGGATGGGGATGACGCGGAGCCTTGTTTGAGTGCCGGGCCTCCAGCATGCGCTCATTACGTTCAGCCGTGTATAAGCTGCGCAAGCACAGCCGAAGCTTGCAAGCCACCCGAGGGTTATCGGCAATAAGAAGCTTGTGTTAAAGGCAGACAACTGAATGCCACCACTGCTGTCTCCGTGTATGTAGTAATATTAGTGAAAGTGCCCTTCCTGCACCCCGCTCGCTATAGGTTTTCAAATTAAACGCAATTACTCTCTAGGATTGTATGTGAGTATAATCATTGTTAAAGGAATCAGTGCTCCGCACACTTAAATTTACCAATTTCTGGGTGTCCCGGTTGCGATCCGACTAGCTCCCTTGCCGAGCAGGGATGAACTATGGGAAAACAAAGCTACGGTCCCGCAAAGCCAATGGCGACGACCGTTGCTGCCGGCGTCAAAGTTTCCGAATAATATAGAGTTTTAGCTCACCGTACTCTAGAGCTTCCCTTTGCTAACGGGAGCTCATGCCGTCAATTTGAAGCATGGATTTAGCGCGCGCCCACTGGGCCCACAATACGCAGTGTACGGTCCATTAAACTTTCTATTGCATCGGCTGTTCCACAAACGGCTCCAAAAAAATTGGTTAACGCAAATGTGACTCATGCTTTGGCTTTCAAACTTAAACTACAAATTGTTTCTTCGATGCTACGAAGATCGTAACTTTCGCGCAACAATGTCTCAGTAATCTGAGAATAATTTAGTTTTGGAACTGGTGGAGGTACATCACCTTCCTGCTTAATCAGCCGATAAAAAACAAATACGCGAATTGCCAGTAACCCTTAATGTTATGACTGTGTCTTCTTTTTGCGCTGTAAATTGGATGTCGACCTGATATCGACCTCGTTGACCTTGTCTGTAAAATCTTGTTACTTTAAGCTTGCGCCCTTAACGTTTCTTCAAATATCAGTACCTTCCTGACATAATGCGCTTAAATAATACAAACACAAAAATATTCAATATTTATAATATGTTTTCTGGGTTACTTTCTGCTGGACGATAGTAGTTCTTATTAGTGTTATGTTTCATTCTCGAAATTTTATACTGCCTCGGTTATGTAGAGTAAAAAAATGGTAAAAGCGCTCCCATACATGCACTTAGATCGCTAATATATATATCTTAATGGCACACATATTGCATTTTTATAAGTTTAATAGCACTCAGTGTCTAGCAAGCTGAGGGAAGTAAAGAGCTTTATAAACATCTTTTTGTTCTCTTTTTTATTGCTGCCATCACCCACTGGCCTACGCCAAATCAAACAAAAATATCATATTGGGCGACGAAAACGCAGTGCTGCTTTATTGAAAATGCCATATGATTGGCTATAATCACGTCCCACAGATGCATATTGGTGTACTTATTTCCGAGCAGTTCTTGGAGAAGTCTATCAGCCTCTACGTGGCACTAATTAACAGTAAAATAAATTTATGGAAAGTTGATGATTCGTATAGACTCTCAGGTAACCTGGATTCTGAAGTTATACCGTAATCAGTGTATAAAAAACGCGTTACGCATAATTTGTTTAGCAGAAAAACAAAGAAAAATGTGCTTCTCGCAGCACAGATGTGGTCTACGTTCGTTCCACCAAAGTTTAATAAGTTTTTATACTCTCGCGGGGACGATTGCGTGGACCATTTGCCAAATGCTTCTCCAAAATGTTTTTAAGGAAATACCTTCAATATTAAGAGTTTTTTTATAAAGAGTCTAAGCAAACCACGAGCGTAGCAGCATTTTGCTAAAAATAAGTAGAAAGAAAAACCTCCTGGAAAACTACAGACTTGCGGGAATTAGCTTTAGAATGTTAGGTAGCGTAGCTAAGTGACAACTGATAGTATAAGGCCCTTGTGGCTTTTACTAATACAATCTTGGGTCAGACACGGCACCACGTATGACCGTACTATCTACGCACCTTTTGAAAACAAAACAAACATAACAATTTCAATGAGCACGTTTTATCTTTACAGTTGTTTCCAAGGTAACATGGTGAGCGAAAGCTGCAGCCTACCCCAACTTCCACCACCCTTTGCTGCACTTACGCAACGCAGGAGAGAGAGGCTCAGCATTTATACACCGTCGTTTTATTGCTGGAATATGTCTCCACACGCAAAGACGCCAACCCAATGTCTAGGAGCTTATTGTGGTCCTTGAAAACGACTCAAATACACAGTACTCACATAAAAGAAGTTTTCTTTTAAGCCCTTTGCGCACATACATGAATCGCATTTCTAGTGTGCTGTGTCACCACGTGTCAATAAAGTCCTGACACAACTAATCGCGCCTTCTGTGTCCTATATGTGCGTGTGCGGGTACGTACGTGAGCGGGGAAGGAAGCGGGGAGAAGTACGTTGTCACGTCTTGCTACTCTGTCGTCATTCGAAGAGCGCCTTGCGAAAGGCTTCAGGACGATCCGGTCCAATGGACTGTGCCGTCCTTACAACACTCTCCTTTTATTGTCTTTTTTCTCGTCGTAGAATATAGCTGAGTGTTGGACGTGTGGCATGGGGAAGAAAAAAAGGGCGGGGGGAGGAAGAAGGTTAAGCGTGGAGGCAAGGCTTTGGTGTGAGCGTCGTTCTGCTGTCGGCCCGGAATATGTCCTAACCGATATAAAGCGACCTTACGTAATACCATCCAGAATACAAGGCCTGCTCATGACGTCATTGTTTGTGGATCCCTTCCCCGCTCCAAGCGACAAACACGCCGAAGCTCCACGCGTGACAACGCACGCTTGCGTTGCGTTCGATGTGAGATGCTGCACGACTCACTGGCGGTTGCGCTGACGCAAACTGTGAGACACTGCGTGAATCAACTAGTGATGACGTATAAAGGGAAAAAAGTGCGAGCCTTGTCTTCCAGGTTGAATTGCCTCAGGCCTCCTCGGTTAACCTTTCTGGCTTCTTCTTCTGGTTTTTCTTTTGTTATATTTTTATTCCTACCGCTTTTAACTCTTTCCCGTAAAAAGGCGCGGGGAATGTGACTAGGTTTCCAAGGAAGTTAAGCAATTGCTACACCCAACTGTCGCCAAGAAAATCACAACAAATTACTTCGCTTTGGGAACGCCGAGCGGTTTCATGTCTATTTGTAAGTCCTCTTGATGAATGCACCCTATTTAAGTTTAAATATTATTAAAATTCCTTACGCAAAAACGTTTATCGGGTATAGCAAATGGTGCCTGATACGTTCTGCGCGCTTTTACGATTCTTCTGTACCAAAAGGGGCGAAACCGCAGCGCGCAGTCGCATGCTGGTCTTCAGCGGATGCGGGTCTTCAGTTCATTGCATGCAGTCAATTCGCCATGACCTTCCAGTTTTTGTCTATGCGTTTGTGTTTGTGTGTCCTCTAGCCTTTGACAACGCCCTCACAAAAGGTAAAATAAAGTGAAGTTACAAAGAAAAAAAAGAAAACGACAATAGGGAGGTTAGGGAACCGTTTTGGCACATCCGATGCGGCACGATGGGCCCTCCGGTAACAACTGCGCATGCGCGAATCTTCTGTGGTAGCCCATGCGCAGTTCATACCGGAGGGCCCATCGTACTGCATCGAATGTTCAAGAAACGGTTCCTTAAAACTTCCTAATAGTGCAGCCTCTCATCCGTGAACAATTCCTATGCTGTGTGCCTGTTCGTCTGCTTCTCTGCTTGTTTCTCACGTCGTGTGTTTGTGTGCCCGCCGTACGCATTCAGGTGCTTTTAATCCCCTCCACCCCCTCTCCTCCCTCACACTTCCTCCCCCACTCTCCCCTCCCACCGACCTGAACCAATGAATACGGGCAGCCGGCAGTCTTGTCATCGCGCGTCGCCACTGCGTTCTCTGGGTTGCCCTTTTGATTGGAGTGGCCCTCCTTCCGTTCTTGCTTGCATCATAATACTATGGCTGAATTAGACATACCTTTAAACCGTATGTGCCGTAAAACAGGGTCGATAGACGAATTGCAGCAGCTGTGAATAAGCGCCGCCATAACCCATCGTCAGTTTTGGTTTCCTTCACAGCCATAAATTAAAAACCCAACTTTTCTGTTTTCTTCTTTTAAAGTCGGAGAGTGTTTCTTTCAATAAAGTAAAGGGAAGAACAGTGTTACAGGCTGGCGGGCGTTCTGTATAATTACGCCGATATAAATTTGCCTTTTTCCCTACTAAATTGGCAGATTTTACAACGGCGGTGACCGAATCACAAAAAAAAAAACTGCACATCTAACGACACGTCATTATAGGTGCGGATATTTCCCGCAGGGTTGTTAAGTCGATGGAAGCGACACGACATCAAATCGCGTTTTCGTTTTCCGACCCGACTCCGAACCACTCGTCTTCATTTTCATCCTCTCGTTTTAAACAGAAACTGACGATGAAAAAAGTTAAAAAAAGAACAAACGCAGAGTACAAAGATAAGTGGTAGAAGAGAACAGGAAAAGCGTTTGTCCTGTCTTGTCTTACCAGTTCACCTTGTCCTTTGCGCTTTGTGATTTTCATGATGTGTAGCCAACTGGCTCAGCAATTAATTTTATTACAGAAAGGGGCAAAACCAGTGCCGGCGTACATGATTAATGACGTTTGGGTGCGCAGTCACGACAGCCGGTACAACTATTAGGATATATATTTCAGTAAACAGCGCGCTATACTTGTCAACAAGCGGAACATCTGGAATGACCCTTTACCACATAAAAACGACACCAAGTGGCGAAACCTCTAAGTGC
>JAZHYW010028626.1:0-30969 GCA_037355805.1 Ixodes ricinus | reverse complement strand
CCACCAGAGGTGAAGCCGGGGGAAATCTACGTTTGAAGGAACCCCCCCCCCCCCAACGATGACCAAAACCAAAACGCGCTATTGGATGGACTTGGGCACCCTTGACGCTTTCTTACCGACCGCTAGTTCTACTTCCGGCTTCACTTCGGATTTTCTCGTTTGGGTGGCTTAAGCCGGTATAACGCCTTTTATTGCATACCTCTTTGAGATAAACTGAAGCATCCAGCCATTTTGGACAGTAAAGCTATAATGAGGATTTAGTAGAATTGAGCCATCTAGCAGAACCGAATCATCCAGCCGAAAAGAGGATTTAGTCAAATCAGATTTCTTAAGCCAAATTAAAGATTTCAGGTGAATTAAAGCTTCAGCCGAATGTACACCTTAGCCGAATCAATATTTTAACTTACAAAAATGGTCCCGAACTGAGTTCAAGCACACGTTCTTACCTCATTATTTTTTGTTGTTGTTATCCTTGTCTCCAGTTTTCTTTTTTTTTATAGTAGTGACAGAATATACACCGACACGCGGAAAGGCTCTGTTTACCAACACGGCCGGAAGGCCGCGCATGCGCTGTAGCTGTGGGCAAAAGTTGCCCGGCTCTCCGTGTTTTCGCCACTGCGTTGTGTAGCGTGCGCTCGTTGCTGACGTTGTAGGGACGCTTCTAGCTTTATTTGTGAGTCGTATTTCCTGCCAACGTATGTCGTATGCTATGCCCGACTATTTGAGCTCGCTACCCAAGCCTGAACGGCAGCGGTATCGGAACAAACTGTGCGTGGACGGCGTTGCCTACAGGGACGCGTACGCCGTAAACAACGCTTGCTGGACTTCCGACGTGGAGTTGCTGCCACTGAAGTCGACGGCTTACGTCGTCGTTTATTTAGTTTTTTCGCCAAGCCAGTTCACGGCCGACACGGTGGAGGCGTACAAGTCTCTCGAGGCCTACGAATACTTCGAGTCGGTTTCCGCACTGCCGGCGGGATCAGCAGACTGTGGGTCTGCGGAAGTGTATTTATTATTATATAAATACACACAGCGTCTCGAAGTCAAGGTATGACCATAAGGCATGACAAGCAGTAAGGCTTTGCCCGTTCTGCAGTCTTGGCGGTAACACGTTACAAGTGACAGCGTTACCAGGAACGCGTTACTTTTCGGTAACGTAGTAACCTTCTCGTTACTTTTTCGACACAGTAACGGGTAACGTACTTACGTTACTATTTCAAGTAACGTAGTTACGTTGCTTGCTACTACTTCCCAATCTTAAAAAAAATTACACATAACTTTTTTCTGTGTTTTTAGGTGTCAAGTCATGTTTTTCTTTGCATTTCTTCTTGTATGTATTTAGGTGAAACCGTAAAAAGAGATAAAGTAATTATGATCAGTTTCTGCATGAACATAATGTTTTTTATATATGAGATTATGCATACCTGTATCGTAAAAACCGTAATACGTGTTAAATATTAATTTAAAAACTAACGCAGACGTAACGTGCGTTACTTTTTATCGGTAGCGGTAACGTATTCCTTTTGTTTTTAGGTAACTAGCTCAGTAACGCGTACCTTTTATTTGCAAGTAACGAGTAACGTATTTCGTTACTTTTTTTTCGGTAACGCCTACAACTCTGCTGTTCTGTCGCCGATCCCCTTCTACTGGGAGCACGTAACGAGCCTCGGACGAGCGCTTGGCCGGTGCTTTGTGCTCGAACACCGTGGAAACAAAATCCGGGTTGTCTCGATCAGACAACGGTTTCCCTGCACATAAGCAAGCCTCGGGACGGAAATTGAAATGAAAGCCGCACTCGCCTTCAAGAAAGTGCTTGCCGCACAAACGGTCGTTCGCGCGAGGCGACCATTATTTTGAATCCACGGATATTATCCACCTTCTATGCCTTTCAGAGTCTGCCGGGAACTTGTGGAAACTCACTCCGCCAGTTTTCTTGTACATTTCGGTGCAATTAACGGCAACATAGCTTCGCGGCATGCTGAAATGCTATGACGGCCATCCGAAACGTGCGCGCGTTTGCCCACACCACCCGGCTCCGGCGCGATTGCAGCGCCGCCGCAGCTCCGTGACGTAAAGCCCGCGTGTTGGTCTATACTTTTCACATCAATGCAAACAAGTTTACAGTGTATTTAATTAACAATTAATTAAGGTAAACGAGTTTAAGTACTTCAGCGTTTTGTTCTGCACTACGTTAAGTTGAAAAAATTATGTGGACTACCATTGTGCAAACGCTTACAAATGTTATTTATTCTAAAAATGCATCTTCGACATGCTGATGGTGACGCGCGTCTAACAGCTTTCAAGTGCAGTGTGGGTTCGGTACTAGAATATGCATGTGCTATATCTGTATGGTATTTATACAGTAAATATTAAGTTTCTCAAACAACAATGAAGAAAACATTTGGCCCTTCGGTTAATATTTTATAAATACAAGCAATCTGTTTATGCAGTGAAATGTGAGACAGAGCTGGACTCGTTGACAATGAGAAGACAAATATCCAGATTAAAAAATATGTTTTCTAGCAACGCGTTGACAAAGATAGAACAGCAATTGAGAGGCTACGTGCAATAATGGTACAAGTACACTTGTACCATTCGTGATATTCACGGTCCCAGATGTTACACTTATACATGTGGTACTCTACGTTCGGTGGTAGGGAACACTGTACACTTCTATACTCAAAGTTCAAACGCTATATTGACATTGATATGCATCAGATAAAATTATTGAGGGACTTTTTAGCGAGCTCTGCATTTGCACTTGTGCCACTATTGCACGTAGCCCCTCAATTGTAGTTTACATTTGCCTTTCAACTTCACGTTTTCAGAGGACAAGCAACGTTATGGCAAATGCTTCTTATTGGTAAAAGGAAAGTCGTCTCTAAATACTTTTCAAACAGTAATAAAATGCGACGCTCTACCTAATGAAATTATCGGCTACACCGATATGAAGTCGTTTGAGTTAAGACTACGCCATTGTTTGCCTGCCAATTATAAGCATGCTTGTAGAATATGTTAAATTTTGCGCAGGATGACCAGCCTGCCTGTACAAGTATGAGGGTATGAGGGCCCGTATGAGTGTGTGAATGTGCTACATTTTAGTGTTTGCAAAAAATGTTTTATATATATTTTGCGTTGATTGAAAGTAATGCAGTAGTGTGAATAAATCATACTAATAAAATAAATAAAGGAATAGACCTACGATACGAAGCTTACTTGTATGTAATCCTATTTCATCATGAGATGTGTGGATGCCTAGGCCCCATAACATTTTTTTCTTTCATTTTTGACAGCGTAGCATAAATAAATTAAGTCCTACATACTCTCTTGTGCTACTTTATTGCACTTTTTTTTTAGTTTGATGAAATACAGTATAGGTATTGTCGTCACGGGACCATAGCATGAAACGCGCAGACTGTTATTAGTCTACCACTGCATTGTGAAGCATGTGATGCTATACTTTTTGCCTACAAATTGGTTGATGCTTTTGAGCGCTTCACCTCAAAAATATCACGAGATAGTTCTTTCCCGCATGCGTGCTTCCCATAAAAGTGCACAGATGAGGCATTTGGGCAGTTGTCAGAGAAATAAATGGCAGGCATCATGGTTACTTTTCGCGAATTAACTCACACGGTCTCTCGTGTGGGCGCCAAGTGTTGTTTGGGTTCTGTC
Organism: Ixodes ricinus; assembly: GCA_037355805.1. Lineage (NCBI taxonomy): Eukaryota > Metazoa > Arthropoda > Arachnida > Ixodida > Ixodidae > Ixodes > Ixodes ricinus. The sequence continues at coordinate 27,297 of JAZHYW010028626.1, read as the reverse complement.
ACAGGTATTAATGGCTCTAACGTAATCGTTTTTCTTCTTCAAAAACACATTTTCTGTTAGAATGTATACAGCGCGACACTATTAGTGCGAACAAGCCAACAACCGTGTTTGTGTGTGTTGACGATGTACATGGTGGACACTAACAGCTAGGGTCAGTAGAATTTAGTTTTAGTCATTACAGGCTGTGAACAATGCCGATATAAAAGCCTCCATTTGCTGTTATGGATAACTAGGTAGCGCAGCGTATAAATTGATCAACAAATACAATTTAAAGCATGACTATATTGAATTACTTACAATGACCCGTTGACCGCCAGTTAGAAATCATTACACAATTTACCAAGAAACATACAAAACACAAAAGAGACAAAGGTTTCACCCAGCATATATTTCTGGGTGCCGAAGTGAACCCAACCCGAACCGAAACCCGGATATAAAACAATTATTTTTGCTTGAACCGGAACAAAACCGAAATGGTGATCGAACCGTTGATTTTTAACGCGAACCGGGACGAACTTACAATGTCATGTGGCGGTTACTGGTTCCTTGGAAATGGTTTGACGTAATGAAATTTGAGCTGCGTCCGTTTTCTCCGGCTGATTGCGGGTTCCGCCGCGTTTCCCTAATAGAAGATAGCGACCGGGAGACAATTCATAAATAAATAAACAAATAAATACGAATAAGCACAGTCAGCCAACTAGCGAAAGACAGAAAAATAAAGCGCTTAAAAAGTAACTCCGATCAAAAGTCGAACAAAACAAATGACTGATACCGATTTAAGAAGACTAAATACGAGCAGCTGCCAAAACATTACACTGAAGGGAAACCACGACTTACACTCAAGCCGACTGGACAGGAGATCGAACTATAGGGGGCGCTTTATCGAGCTACTCCCCACAGCCTGGTGTTTACTAACACAAACTAACAAAGAAATTGAACCTCGCCTAGCATGGTCTAGTAACGAGCGCTTCGGTCTTACCAGTGCTTTAGTCGCACGAGGAGCGGCCTTCGAATCGTCACTTTCGATTTCTCAGATCAAAAACAAACAATAAAATACGGTTTGTTGTCCGCGCGGCTGCAGCCTACCGTTAGAGGCGTGACTGTTCCATCTCCTCACCAATATTAAAAATGCTACCACGAGCTTCACAGCGGGAATTCAGCGGGTCGTCGTCAAATAACCCTGTGCTCAGACGTCGTGTTCATATTCAAAGAGGTTACTGGGGCTGTGTTTGAAACATTTACTCGACCTTACTCCAGGGTAAGGGTTTTGTACCTTTGCGTTCTAAAACCAACCCGCGTCTAGAGTTCTTCTACCTGTGTTGTCACGTGAAACAAGCCGCCAAAGTAACTCGGAGAATGTCGGTAAGATTTGGAACTCACTCCTTTCGCAGTTCTTTTAATTTATGTTTTTGTGTTTTCAGTTGTTCCAGCGGACGATTTCTTCTTGTAATGTTATGTTTTAAAGGTCGTAGTTTGTAAGTGCTTTTCAGCGATCGGCCCACGAAGATTATTGTCTCCCTGCTCGCTCAAGCGCATCGTGGTGCCGAAGATTGCATTCAATCGTGGTCATAGTTTAGTCACCAGCCACTAAATCATCTACGCTCAGAGTATCGGCACTTTGTTCCGACATATTGTTGTGGACGTCGCCATCGTGGTGCTTAGTTCAGAACAGAGGCAACTGTCGATCGTCATGATTCAAAAGTGCCACTTTCTCAGCATTAAATTCGCCGTTAGGTAACTCATGTAATATTTCTTTGCACTGTCGCGAAGTGTTTAAACACTTGTGGACGAAGGAAAAGCGTTTTTTCTGGTTTCAAATAAAGCTTCAGATAACGGGCAAACACGATTTTAAGCACTAATATGAATAAGTGTTGTTACTTTGAAAGCGTAGCTTATTTATATATCCAGCTACACTAGCGCTCCGAACTGTCATTAAGTCAACTACAGTTGACTCGACTGCAATCGGCCGGAGTTACACGGAGGCGCAAACAGTCATTGAGCCGCTAACGATCATTGAGTTCAACGGAGCTGGCCTACCTCAAATAACTGTCGGAGGTTCGCTCAATAGAGGTAAAGATGGCGGCGTCCGCCTCAACGCCGCCTATGGCCAGCACTAGTACCACTAAATAAGCTACGCTTTAGAGTAACGACACTTAACCGTATCGTGTCTTAAAATCATGGTTGCCAGTTATCTGAAGCTTTATCTGAAATCACACGAAACACGTTTTTGCCCCCCCCCCCAAATGTTTGAACAGTTCACGACAGAGCAGAGCAATATTACATGATCTTCCTAACACCGAATCTAATGCTGAGAAAGTCGCGCTTTTCAATCATGGCGATCGGCAGTTGTGTCTGCTCTGCATACGAGCCAAATGGCGGCTCCCACAACAATGTAGGGGAACGAGGTGCCGATACCGTAAGCGCAGCTCATTTAGTGGCTCTAGCCAGCACCAACGAAGCACTTACTATTGCGGAAGATTGAGGGAGGTATCTAGAAAGTACCGTAGCAGCAAACGTTCTCGGAAGAGGTATGATTCGGGGCCAGAGGTGCCACTAGAACGATCACGGAACGTCGCAGAAGACAAAGCTCTGCGAGGGCGGCCATTGTGATGTCGTTGCCCATAAGACTTTTTCTTTTCCCTCTTGCTTCAATTCGTGTAAGACGTTCTGATTGCTTTTTATTTACTCTAAAACACTAAAAGAGGTTAATTTCATTTTTGTTTACACGTTTTAAACAAATGAAAAGTGTGCATATAATTTTTTTTTAATTTTTACTAGAGAAGGTAATGTGACTTTAGTTTTGGTTTCTCTTTGATCTCAAATATGTCCCGTTACTCTCATCTCACCTAGGTTTGTTAGGCCTATGTACCGTGTAACACCGGACAACTTGGTTAAGATCAATGACAGTTGGAAGATGCCAATGATTGTTGGATTAATGACAGTTGAGAGCGCTAGTGTAACATGAATATTAGCGGCTCTAGTTTAGTCCATTGCTGCTTAGCGCGAGCTTAAGATTAGCTTCCACAAATCTTCTGCAATGTGCATTGCAGACCGCCAAGATTGTAGTTTTCAGACGATAAGTTGGGGCTGGTTCTGAACCTGCCCTGAGCCTGTGTTCATCGTGGCGAACTCGCTTTTCGGCTGGCAATTTTATGAGTGTGGATTAATATTTGCTACAGATGTTTGACATCTACGAAGCAAAGCAGTAAAATAACCGTAGCATTTTATTTGCGGGATCGGAACTCCTCTTGCGACAAAGCAGGCGGCACGTTTTGCTGTACCGTAGTACGAATTTCGCGTCACACGAGGGCCATTCAGCTGATTACAAGGTTTGCCACTATGCTCGAGCCGGTAGAGTGCGGTCCGCCGTAGACCCCTGAACAAAACTTTGAAATAGGATATCTACAAAACTGCACGAGTCATCGAAAAAAACAAAAATGAAACTTCGTACTTCAGGTACACTTCCCGCACTAAGAGGAGTCGCCTTGAAATTAAGAAAATACACAGAAGTTACTTTTTTCATTTGGACGCGCTTCTAAGTTGCGGTTTTCTATCCTAATGTATCGTTACGCCAGCTCTCCTTCTTCCCAGTGGCCGAGACGTGCAACTCAACTTGCTCCATACTTCCCTCCGGCCTACTTGGAAAACGACACGGTTGCTTCGCCTCCCTCGTACATCTTTTTTTTTTTTTGGCTCGTCTTAAAAGGTTTGTGGAGAGAATTAAGGCGCTTGAACAATCCTAAGAGCGAACAAAAACAATCGAGCACTCCTCCCAGACTTGTAATTTTTTTAAAATTAGAAGTCATCATATATTTGTTTTTTTATTAAAAACGTCAATAAGGCTATGTTTTCCTGCAGCCCACCCCATAAGCTTTTTTCATTATTTGTACTTATTTGCACGTCAATTGCCTTGCGGCTTTTTAGCACACCTGTACTCATCATACGTACTACTCAGAATATAAACACGGGCACTCAGTGCTTCCTGAGGTTGAACTGGTCCCCACATATCGTTGCCGAAACAGCTCTCCGGATACTAATACCACGCTAAAGACTTTGGTTCGAGACAAATTAACAGCGCGACAAATCAACAAAGCCGGAGCAACCGAGCGCACGACTGTGGTATTTCCAAAGCAATAAATATGCAGGTTTCTTGTGAGGGCGGCTTAAAGAGAGTGAAGTGATTCGTATTGGCCATTAGCCCAATTGACTGCATCATCAAATGTGCAACTTGTTCTGGCTTCAATGTTTTCAGAGACATTATCCGACACGCAAACTCCAAACCAGATGAATATCCCTTTACGCGAATTGTCTTTTTTTATGCGTAATTATTTTTTTTAGCTTTGCTTTGTTTCTTTTATCTCGTAGCAAACGACGAGTAACAAAACATCTGTGTGGAGAGCAACTCGAATGCAGAGTCAGAAACGCAAGTGGCTTAAATAAGATCGGTCGAAAACCACGACAGCTATTAAACCGCGGAAACTCGGTGTGGCTACAGCATGTCGTTCGTACTTGAGTACATACTTTTCGCTATTGTAATGCTATCTAACCTGGGCTTGGGGCTATACTTCGCCCTTTGTGGGAGATTAGGAAACCAGAGTACGAACGAAATATTTTTAGGCAATCGATCTCTCAAGACGACACCCTTAGCAGTTTCTATGTTCGCCTCCATTGTTTCATCCAGCGGCATTGTAGCCTTCATTGGACATTTCTACGCCTATGGATTTCACTTTGCTTGGGGAGCAATGGCGGCATTAATTGTTCTTCCCGTAACAACTCACGTTGTTATACCCGTCATGTACACGCTGAAGGTGACTTCAATTTTTGAGGTAAGTTACTTTGATCACTGTTAGAAACGATTTATGAAATGCATCGTGATGTTTAAACCATGGTACAACTGGAAGGAAACTCGATCATCGATGACAGTGCAATGTAAAAAGGAAGTGGGCAGACAACGTCTCAAGTCGTTGAGAAACTACCTGTCCACTTCCTCTTGCTCTTTTCAACTTTTATCCTCAAGTTTTCTTTCTAGCCTCGGGGTTTGACCATCACGAATAATACGCACCAACTCGCCCGCACTTTCACTATTATTTCGACAAAACAGATGTCGTTACGCATAGGTTTCACGTATACCATCTAAGCATATTTAGTGGCAGCCGTATTAGCTATAAGTATCTGAATGCCAAACTCTAATGGTGAAAAAAAAGTGAAATAAAAAAGCCAAATGAGCAGCGGCCATTATAGCGGCACTAATGCCACTAAACAAGTTACCTTTCAGAGTGACGCCTAAGCCATTCTTGTGCGTAAAATGATGGTTGCCAGTTATTTTAAGAGTTGCTTGAAACCACAAGAAATGGCTTTTCGACCTCCCGAAATGCTAAAATAATTGACGACAGAGCAAAATACTATCGCCTGATCTTCCCGACCCACACTTTAATGCTCTAGAAGTCGCAGTTTTGGTCGTGACGATTGCCAAAGACACTCGCTCTGCATTAGTCAACCAAATGGCGGAGCCCTAAAGAAAATCGGGGCATACAGTGCGGGCACTATACACGTAGCTTTTATTTAGTGTCTATAGGGGGCACCAGCACTTTTTAGGGACCTAAGATGTTACGGTCGTGCCTACACGTAGCTGCAGGATTTGTCCGGTATTCCGTGAAACATCCTCTGTATATGTCTACTCAACCTCTGCATTTCAATATATCGAGTTTCACAATAGTTTTCAATCTTTAATTTGCATACTAGCTGTTATTTCTGCTTTGCTCTATATGCGACAGCATTTATACGACCGCCACACCGTGAGATATAGCTACGGTTCCGTGTTTTCAAATAAATCCGAAAAAATCAGAAGAACACTCTCAGGTAAATTTTTCGTCAATCCGAATCTATCAAAAAAAAAACTCAGAATTTCAAGGCCACAACAACATAATAACAAGCATAAGAGTGCTTTTAGTAAGGTTTATACGGGCACAGGGTCAGGGGTCCCGTGGAGATGCCACCTGAGTTTCCTCTGAAATATCATACTACTGACGAAAATGGTTTGCATTTTAGCTGATCCAGGTTCCTCCAGGACAAAATGTTATAGTATAACGACTTTATTTATTGATTTTTTGTTTTAGACTTTTTCTAAATTGAAAACGCAGTAAAATAAGCACCGAATTCAAAATAACTGGAAATCTAACACAATTAAACGCCGATAAACCCCGAATTGTCAGCGAAAAATAAACTTCAAAAACCACCCTTTTGAATTTCAATAGCAATAAACCCTGAAGACACGGCATCCTAGCTATACAGCGTACCCGTTTTTAACAACTTGATGGCTAAAGTTAGCCAGAAAAACCTGCGTTGCTGTACAAAATTACCCGCCATTTTATGGGGAAACATTTCCTCGCTAAACGTTGCGCGAAAACCTTCGTTTTCTCTAGTGGAATTAGTGCGTCCATTTACGCCAATCTAGTTTCTCCGCTAAAAGTAGCGGGGAGCGTTTTCCCGCCAAATGTAGCAGGAAACTTCGAAATGGTAGTGCGGTAGTATAGCGTGTAAAGTTGAATTGTGTCGGGGATACAAATATCGATAACGTCATGTGCAGGTCTTGACTTCTTGCTGTTATTGTATTAACTAGCTGTGGGCTTTAAGTCTATTTCACTGGCTTTAATGTGATAGCCAGTGACGCCTCCGTTTCCCATGAAGAACGTTCGCTCCATGCTCAAGGATCCGACGGATCCAAAAAGGAAGCGCCAAAAATGTTCCGTCACGGCGCCCTCCGTCTTTGTGTGTTTGTTACTATCATTGAGTGAACAAATCACGAGCATCAAAAAAGCGCAATCCGACGCCGTATTCACTATGTCCGACGAAGTTCAGTGGGTGATCACAAACGCGGAAGACAACGAGTGTTATGACGATGCACTTGTTAGCGCTACTTCGAGGACTTCATCGGATCGCCTCTCTTCGAGAACATCCGGCAATGTTCGTACTCCGAAATCCCACGTGGTCGGGAGAGTGAAATTGATAGCTCCCCCGCGTTATTACTCTCTTCCCATTTGGCCCAAGGACGTCACGGATACGATATGCTCTACCAGCCCCCCCCCCCCCCCCCAAGACCACCCCTCCCCCTCCTTGCGGCTGCCGCCGCGCGATTCTACAAAAGAAACTCCACGCGCATCTAACACGAAAAAAAAAGGGGTCCGCCTTGGGCAGGGCTTGCCCAGTTCTTCTCCTCCACGACTTTGCGTGACTAACCTGAGAACGCAAGATCCGCTCTCCGTCCACGGAGTGGGAATGGCGAGCGCGCCGAGCTGAGCAGGTTAGACGAATGGCCGCAGCTGAACGAGAGCAGCAAATGGCGCAGTCTTTGTCAATATAGAGGAGGCTATGCCAAGGCATAGCCTCCTCTATGCTGACAAAGCCCGGCAGATCGCCACGAGACGCGGCCGCCGAAAGTGAAAAGGTAGAGCGGCAGACAACGGATGAGAGGAGAAAGTCATGTAACGTGCGCCCCGCTTCGGCGAGACGCCGATACACACTTCTCCCGAGCAATGGAATGTCCGTTCGTGCTCCTCGCGCTCCTCGCGCCAGTGGCGTACCAACTTGTTTTTGAGTGGGGGCGGGCAGACCTAGACCCCCCCCCCCCGGGCCGAGGAGCGGTGCCCCTGGTATCCCTTGGGCGCCGCCGGCCAGTGTTTGCCCTGCCCAGAGGCGGCTGTTTCAGGGGGGGGCAAAACACATGCCTTGCCCCCCACTCGGAGAACTGGGGGGCGAGGCGGGCCCGGCCCCCTTGCCCACCCCGGTTGGTACGCCCATGCCTCGCGCTACCGCCTCTTTCCTCGTCGGGTCGGAAAACCATGTTTCGGGTCCTCGTCGCTGCAAAAGCTGTGTGCTGAATGCCAGTTTCCCGAGAAATGCTCTCTGCTTCCAGATCCTCGCGCTCCAAATCTGCGACTGGGCACTCTGGCTCCGTCGTCGAACTGTCAGGCTTTGTGAATATAAAGGAGGCTATGGCCAAGGGCGTCACGAGTCAAGAACCCCCGTGTTCGCGAGGAAGATCCATAGAGGAAGCGTCGACGACGTTCCGAAGACGACGAACAGCAGAAGCATGAGGCTGACGCAAATTTGCGGAGGCGGCGGGATCAGCACATGACGTCGTTCCCTGCGACCGGCGTATTTCAGAGGGCATTCGTGGACAGCCTCTTCGAGTGCTCGTGTGACGTGTGCCACCGGTGGTCGTTTCTGAGAGACACGACTCCCTCGCGATCCAAGTACGCCTCCGCTCGGATCCAAAAGTTGATAAAGAATATATCGCGAAGCGCATCGACTAAAAAAAAAATCCTACAGCGTGTCTTTCAACAACGCAACCACTACAAATAGCAATTGCAACACACTTTGTGTGGCTGCTTGCTTCTGTTCTGTTTTCTTCTTTTCTGTGGTGCTTCTTATGTTGAGTTTCGACGTTCCTGGATCGGGAAAAAAAGCTTTGTTTACTAATTAGAATACTCTTCAATTCAAGGGGCTCGGACTACTAGTTGTAAATTCTCCCGACTATACTTTGTGTGGAAGCTATGGTCTGACTAGTTTACTTTCTTCTTTCTTGCCCAACCTAACTGTACGCTCTATTTCTACATGGCGACCGTCACACGTAAGTGGTTTATGCATCATTCCACACAATCGCATTTGGCATGTGCCATTTTTAGCGTGTGTGTTTACGGCCTGTGCTATGCTCGCCTTCGGAAATGTCACCGATTCGCGTTTTGAAGTTGTCATTTTTCCCATTATTACAAGGCTGTATACACACCTGCAAGTCCAGCGTCGCGAGTGATGACCCATGTGTGCAATTTCACGCGCAGCACATGCGCGTGAAGGTAGATTTGGCAGGATTGCCATAGACCTATTGCTAAATTACCCACTCATCAAGGAGAATGCTGGGAGTGTAAGCCTACGTGTCTCAGGCTCTCGCCATCTCCGTGTAAAAGGTTCCAAGTAAATAACAAAAATAAGGCTTTGACGAACGCGCGTGCAAGATGAAATTTATTTAGTATTTTGGTATAGAACAGTGACTACTTCAATAGTCTCCTGTATACTCACAAAGCCTGGCAGTTCGACGACGGAACCATAGAGTGCCGGGCCGCAGATTTTGAGCGCGAGGATCTGGTAGCACAGAGCATCAAGGAGCAATTTCTCAGGGAATCTGGACGTCAGCGCACAGCTTTTGCAGCGGCCAGGACCCGAAACACAATTGTTCGCTCGGGAGAAGTGTGTTTCAACGTCTCGCCGCAGCGGGGCGCCAGTCACGTGGCTCTCCTCTCCATCCGTTATCTGCCGCTCCACCTTTTCCACTTCGGCAGTCGCTTCTCGCGGCGATTTGCCAAGCTTTGACAGTATATACGAGGCTATGCTACTGCAAACGTTACAACGTGCAGCGTGCGTAACTACACTCGCAGCATGATGCTTGGCGCTTGGGTAATTTAGCAAAAGGTTTATTACACGTGCTTGCTCACACGAGCAGTAACGTTTGACGGCAGCCCAATACCCTATTTTTTCGGCAATCGTTTTCATATTAGAAACGAACCGCTTTCGTGTACGCCAGGCTGCAGACCTGTTTTCCAACACTACTGTTTGCTTACGGTATGTTACGTTACGGAATCTAATTTCGACACACGTCGAAATACGACGGCGAATTACCGTGGCAACCAAGCGACGCAACACTCGTCGTAAAAAAGCGACGAGTGTCGCGTCGCTTTTTTTTTAAGCTCTTATGACCAGTAACGTTGAACCAATGGGACGCGAAATAGAGCCGCACTTGCTAATGCTTGCAGCGCTGTACAGCCAGCAAAGCAGTCAACCAGCTGTGCTGTGTAAAATTGCGACTTAGTGCGAGGCATTGTCGATGCCCACAACATTACGATGTGAGACCTCTTCTTTGACATCTCGAACTAGGTGGAGGACTGTAAGGTGCAAATATATGAAGGCGAGCTCGTTAGAAAACATGGTTATATATTTATTTATTTTGAACTAGTACTGGCTCCACTCAAGGAGCCTTTGTAGGAGTAGGTACTCAATACGATAGAAAGTGGAGTCATAAATTTAAACATAAAAATGAAAAACTCAGATAAGTAAAATTTTCACAGCAGTAAGTTAATTTTCAAATGGTGTTAAAATGACAATATCGTTTGGAAGCTCTTTCCAATCTTGAATTGTCCGAGGAAAGAAATATTATCTAAATCAGCCTTTCTGTCATCTTGTTCGTTATTTTATTTATCTGTGTCTCATGGCTTAGACTATAAGGTGGTAGAGGACACCGAACGCTTCTCGTTAACTGGAAAGAACCCGAACTCACTCTCAGCTGAGACACCAGCCCCTAGACAGCAGCAGCATTGCTGCGAAATCTTTCGTTATATCCTGAGGCCGGCGCCCACATGCTGTGGAGCTATTATTCACTTGCGGCCATAGCTGTGTCTGCGAATGCTGAGCGCGTGCTGATGGCGAGCTTCCAGAGTTATTTTTCAACGTGCATTCCGTACTATCAGTATTGCCGTACTTAGCAAGCTATTTATGTGGGCTTGATCTGAGCCTGTGCTCTAAACAGCGCCCTCAAATATGGCGTCTATTGAATACTTCTTATAGAGCACTGTTCACGTGTCTTCAACCATTTATCCTTTGCCATCAGCAAGAGTTTTGACGGTGCGATTCAAATATGGTGAACGCAACCGCCAGCGTCAGCATGCGCTTAAAACGAAGTCAACGCTGAGCTTATAGCCCTGCGATATATCTGTGAACAGGCATTCAAGCACCCAATCAACGTTGTTTTCCAATTAGGCGATGTAGCCTTCGACGCATTGCACGAAGAGTTATCGTAGCACATTGGGGTAATCATACCAGGTACTCAAGGTACAGCTATAGGACGGTTTAACGAAACGCCTTTACTCTTTCGGTGCGCCGCGTTCCGCCATGGTGATGATCTGCGTCCGCCACTTTTTCCCGATTAGTTTGTATGTAGACGCTTAGTTATTGACGTCATTTGTGGTGTTGGCGAAGTGAAGAATTGCGGAGCGTGGACTGAATATGTTCGACACGAGACGTGTCTGAACCTCCCAAACCCATCCGTCCTAAGAGTTATTCCCTTTCAAAGGAAATAATTCTTAGGACTGGGGCTATTTTGACCTCCTACGGGTTCACTTTTAAAATGCCGGCTTGTCTGCACTCCAAAATAAAAACCGGAACGTACAAAAATCGGGAACCAGGCAATGCTCTTTTGTGCCGCCGACTGCCTCGCCAGACGCAGTCAATCGGGATGTGAAAAAACTCGAGAATGAGCTGGAGGACACTGCCCCTACATACAGAACAACAAGGGACGAAAGTTCATCGACATGGAGTCGGGCCAGATGTGAGACACCGCCATATAGGCAGAGACAAGTCCACTGCAGTGGAAAACTTTCGTAACAGCCCGTACAATTCCCGAAACGCGTCTTCGACCGCACGCGCATGGGTTTACCACGAAAGCTGCGCACAGAACTAGGGCTCAAACACAGATTGTAATATACAAATAAATTGCAAGTAACTCCCATTAATGCAGCTGTGCCACTGCTATGCAAATCACCGCCAACCCACAGATGCGAGAGGCAATAGTTGCAGCAGGAAATCCATACTTCATTCGTTCATCATTCCCATCGCATCCAACACGACAAACAAAAAACGTTCATGACTCATCTATCATACATGATCGATATCCTAGACCGGAAAGTATCCATCACGAGGGAACGTAGACGCAAGCATTCTAGAACACAGCGAAGGACATCTCAGTCACCAACGTAGCCGAAGCGGAATGGCTGAGAGCCGAAGCGCCGCAGATCACTTAAGAATCCATTATAGAAGTATATACACCAATGCTGTCCAATTGCCAGCAGTCACAGGACGCGGCTACAACGTTCATCACTATCGAAAACGAAGGAAATGTAAATGAGATGACTAATCACGCTTTGATTTTCATACAAAGGTTGCGTGACGCGCTTCGCTTTAAAACAGCAATCAAATACGCATCACCTCAACTGCAAGCGAGGATGTGCTTTATAGCAATATAATTGTCGTTCGTATTCTACAATAATAGTTCACAGCTTAAGAAACACGGGGCGTGTCAAGCCCGAGCATCTTATCATCGCCCAGTAGCTAATGAGATTGAGCCATTTGCCGACAAGGACGCTAAAGAACAAATGACTAAAAGAGAAACTCGGGCACAACGAGTACGTCATGCCCCTCATTTCTTAAGTTGCCAGTCACCGTAGAGATTAACCGGCTGTTTTTTCAATGTTTTAACAAATGTCGTGTGGCATTTGGTTTTAGGGGGATGATTGCTTGACATTAAACTTCAGCTTCTATTGCGTTGAACTCAGCTTCCCTTAAGGAAACCAAACTCACATTCTCCAGGACATTTTTTGTGTGGTTCCCACTGCGGCAGACCAAGCTTTGTTTAAAAGCTAATAAATCACGCTAAAACTATGGCAATAAAAGCGTTTAAACTTTTTTAAACATTTTCAGAAATGTTTGATTTGACCAGGGCAACGAAACTTTTTCCCAGTTGTTTCCGACAATATGGGCTTTCTGCTAACCAATGAACTTTGAATTGCTTTTATTATTTCTCCAAAATTAAATTGAAATATTTTTAAAGGAAATAGAGTGTTTTTGATTCAGTAATTGAGATACATGCGTGTTTCATTTACTAACAAACAAAAAAGTCCATAGCTTGCTGAGAAGTTTCACACCTGTGCAAAAGTAGTTCTTTCCCAGAAATCGCAATTGCGCAGTCGAAAGTTTCGTTGCTCAACCACGGATCAAAACCGGCCTGGGGCCTGGTGCGCAGTATTTTTGTTACTTCCTTCGCGTTGCGCTGTTAATCCTTTCCTTGCACTTGCCTCCATTTTACATCATCTCGCCGTTTTGGTAAAGGCCCGAAAGTCCGTCTTTGTTAACCGCGGGTTTTCCATTTGGTTCGGAGGCGCATCTCGAAAAACATTTGGCGTGAAGCATACATCAGGAACCTACGGCCTCACACACATGTTTTCCTTTTCTTTTCGTTAATAGGAGCACACCTAATATTCACCTAATGAGCACTCCCGACACGATCTGGCGTGAAGAGTCCCTCCAAAAGTCGCAGGTTGCCGGGATATTTATACGCGAAACGACTGCGGTCGTTCCAGTCCCTTTTACGGTGAAGGCTACACTCCTTACACATCTCGAAGAACACGACTTGCGTTAAGAACTCACTGAGTACGGGAAATTTCTATTATTACGTATCCAGAATATTTAGACCAAGTGACGTAAAAGGAGGCATCATGCGTAACACCACCGAGCACAGTTTTACAGAGCTTGTATTCGTTAACTAAAGCTCAACCGGTTGAGGATGCACAATTGACATGCTGACTTCCCGCAATACGTAAGCTTCTTTCTTGGTTCGAAAAAAAAATGAAAAAACGAGGCATCGCTGTCTTCGCAAAGCTGTTTCTGCAATACAGAACACTATAGTCGACGACAGGTCAAGAACCCAGGGCGAGGGAAAGGTAGGCCGGAAGGAGGAATGAGGAAAAATGCTGGATAGATGGGGTAGTTTTCTCCTCTCCTCTCGAGCATTCCTCCTGCTTCCTCCACTCCAGCCTTCCTTTCCCTCGCCCTAGGTTCTCAACCTGCCACCGACTATAACGAGCCGTCTCCTATCCGATACTTGGAGTACGACAAGCAATATTGCCATTTCCGTCCATGTTAAACTATCAAGAAGAAAAGCTTCCTTCCATAGAAACCTGAGACACAGAACGATACAAAAACGAACAAAACAACAAGTCTGAAACAAAACTTCTGGTTGATTTGAACAACGAACTCTCTTATATATACCGCAAGACACTCTCCACCAAAGAAGAAACACTTCCTCTCCCCGAGGGTACCGTAAGCCGGAGACTCAAGCAGATACAAAATGATTCATGGTGTCCCCCTTTCTCACTCCGACCAGCCACTTAGACGACCTCGTTTGAGGGCTGACCAGTTACCAGCAATAACAGGTAACTCAGGCGACACCCTTAATATTCTTGAAAAACCCACAAAACAAGACCTTAGATAAACAAAAACCGCTTCATATCGCCCTCCAATGCCAAAAACGGTGTGCTTACACATTCGCCAGAGGTCAAAATACGCATGGTCTCCCACAGAACTCTCCTATTATTTTCTTTTTCTTTTTAGAAAACCTGGGTATTTCCCCCTCCCTCCCCCTCAGGTGGACAGTAATTACAGACTACAACATGTTTAGCGGTTTTCGAGTACTTAGCCTTATCTTCTACTGCCCTTTTATGTTCCAAGAGCCTTTAATTTAAACATTGACCAGTATGCCCAACGTAGGACAACCCACAATGCAACGGAATGTCGTACACCACACCTACCTGACAAATTACGTCTGGGTTTCTACGTTTCTTCTGGCACCCCCAAGAACAACCCGAAAAGAAGGCTGACTTTTCTCATTTGTGCTGAAGTTTGAAAACTAAATTTGCACCGAACCTCTTTGACCTCTGATATGAACTTATGAGAGATTCCATGCTAGTGACGCACGCACACCACATTCTTCATAACCTGTTTTTCCACAGAAGTCGTATTAGTCCTTCCTAATACCTTGAGCACAAGTGGAACAATCACATTCTGGTGATGACCCCCTTCCAAAAGACGCAACATTTGCCAGTAAACTGCCTCTTCAACCCTACGCATACGGAATTTTTTACATGCATTATCCATCAAAGACGAAATTACATCCCTCTTAACTATCTTTGAGTGACAGCTGCCAGCTGCCAACAGAGGCTTTGCTGATTCCTTGCCGCACCTCCAGCACAAGCCATTTATGTGTTCAACAGGAGGTCTAAGTACTGAATTTTGTCTGAAATGCACTTTCCTAAGCAAATCAAAACGTATCTGTTCAAAATCATTAACTCAAGAGTCAACTCTTGTACGTTGAGTACTCAATATTAAAACTTACTGAGGCACTTGATTTTTGTTGTACTATATGTTCTCATTCAAGGCAGTTTCTAACGCCGACCCTTTATGTTTTTTCCTGCTTTTCAGTACATCCGTATGCGGTACGGAAAATATATCGGGCTTACGGCATGCGGCGTTTACTTCTTTTTGATGGTAAGCTCTGGTGGGATTTATTATTAGCAATAAAATGGCGTTTCAATACGCGCGGTAAAATTAATTAAGCTATTGTCACTGACAGCTAAAACGAGGGGCGTGGCGAGGCCTCAGGCCTTATTATCGCTCTGCAATTAACGAATTGCGTCATAGACTAACAAAAACACAAAAATATCAATCACGAAGTAAAATACGTGAGCAAAAATTAAGTCACGCCCTGCGTTTCGTAATCTCAGTTACTGTGCAGGGTGAGTGAAAGGAATCAATGGCTGCCTGAAGGGACTGCGTAAATCGGATTCTGAAAGTATCGAGCTCAGATTTTACACAAAGGTGGCCGAAGAACGTGCATTAAATGTATAAAAATTTCACCGAGCAAACTAACCTGAGTAAAAAGTTGGAAATTAAAATACTTGAAGTTTCTACCTACGGTGACCGTGTGCTAATTAAAGGCGCCTGATTGGCGCAACAGCCGACAGATGGCGGCATATAAGACCGCGCGCGGCCACGGCGGGCGCTTCCGACGAAGGTAGATAACGTTTCTGAGCCCGGAGCGATGCGCTCTCTTTTTGCACGAATTATTAGCGGATGATTATTTTATTCTACCATTAAAACACAAAAAACTAAGATGAAACAAGAATACCAAAAGAAAAGTGTACCTCGTTTTTTTCGATTAATATTATTTTTGACGAAGGTGGAGTGTTGGGCGAGCACTACTTACAACTGAACTTTAGTTTCGTTGTCGCTCAATATATATACCTATGCCAACAAAACCAAGTTAAGAAAAATATACAAATACACATTGCTAAAAGGCTAAAAATATGACATCACTCATCGCACCATTTCAGACCAGTCCTCTCTGGTTGAGGAACAGTAATTCTCTATCCGACAAATATACAGAAGGTGCGCTGACACACTTCAGCCCCATTCTACCGATTTCTTGGGCCTGAAGTATTTCTCGCGTGACTTTGTTTTCGCTTTTGTTTAATACAGCTTAGGCTGCAGTGTGTCAGAGCACAATCTCTATCTTTGTCGGATAAAGAATTGCTGTTCCTCAACCAGGGTTGACTAGTCTGAGAGAGGGTGCGATGTGTAATGTCACAGTCGTATCCTTTTAACAATGTGTATTTTATATATGTTTCTTAGCTTGATTTTGTTGGCACTGGTATAAATTAATATATAGTGAGTGACAACGAAAATAAAGTTCATTTGTAAGTAGCGCTGAGTCTGTGTCTTCCTTTCTGTCCGTTGTCCTGTTGCGGTTTTTAACCATTATTATTTTTCACTGCATGTCGTCGTCTGCTTTCCAATCACTTGTTGTTACCGCGTCTCTTTTTTCACTGCAACTTTTGCGCTCGCTGTTTTGGGGTGCAATATATCTTTATGGCGCGCTTAGGTCCCGACGAGCGAGTGAAGGTTACTCTCTGGTATGGGAGTGCCAGACAAGAAAAAATATCCGCCGAGGTTTTCGTGCAGAGTTTCAGCGGCTACCTCCGGGCTCCCCTACAATTCTATGCTGGGCGAGGCGCCTCAACGAGGAGGGAAACATCCGAAACAAGCCACTGACGAAAGTGGTGTCAGCTGCGAAACTCACCCAGAAGAATGCGGTACTCGGTGCCACCTGTCGACTTGAAGAGGACTGCTGAAATTTGTCGACTCTTGCACTATTTAGACCCTTGGTTAGCACGTGGCCGCTGTAGGTAGCAATTTAAAGGTTTCCATTTCTAACTTCTAACTCAGGTAAGTTTGTTCAGTGAAATTTTCATACTTTTAGTGCACGTTTTCCGGTCACCTCTGTTCAAAATTCTAGCTTCACGGGTTTAGAAACCGATTCATGCTGTTCGTCCAAATAGTCGTCCATCCCTTTGACTCACCTTTGTAGATCAATACGAGACTGTGATGTCACAGCGCGGCGGTGGCGCTGCAGTCTGCACGGCACATGCGCAGACGCTTCGAGTCGCGCGAATCTGGTTTCTGCGCATGCGCAGTGCCCCACACTTGGCGTGGGCAAACGCTGACTTTGTTTGCTTATGGGTAACTACTTTTGTAACTTTGTGTATAGAACCGGAATTATATAATCTTTTAATGCCACTTTCTCGCGTCGCAGTCTTCATATTTCTCTTTTGTCCCAACGCTCACCTCGCATTCCGATGATAGTGAACAAATTACTGAAGATAAGTATGAATGAGTCGTTGCGTATTGCAAGTGCTAAAAGTAGGATGAAGTTTATGTTACACTGTCGCTTTCCTTCCGGTGTGTCTATGCCTTTTGGAAGGCACGGATAAGCTTCCAGATTCGACCACAGCAAAGGCAAATATCTTGCCCTTTATTAATTTCTTGAGACTTACAACTGCGATGGTGCCTTGAAAGGCTAAATCAGCTAATACAGATGTCTCTGAATTAGCAGATATTGTAAATGAAGGTATGACACGCTTCATTCCAAGCAAATTATGCCGTTCTAACAAATATCCTGCTTAGTTTTTTTTTTTTTTTTTAACACAGAGAGAGTTTGCGTCAAAACCGCATCCACATACACTGTCGAAACAATCACTTGAAGGTATTGCTGAAGAAAATGTTCATGAATGCAGAGAGTTATCAAATGCCTTATTAATTTAAACAAAGAGGCCTATTATACTGTTGTACAGCATAACGCGACCAGTCTCCCAGACAAGTTCTGACACTTCGCACCTAGTCACTCAAGACTTAAACAAAGCACAAAGCATCACCTTGCTCGATAATGGAAAATGCATATCTTATTCAGATTATGTTTGCAATTTTTTCCCACTCAGTTCTCGTATGTGAGTTCTTTGCCCAGTAAACAACATCAAGGCTATTCGCGACTCCAGCGAACTATAGAGGGCGCGCTGGTCAGGTAAAATGGCGGACGAAAGGAGGTCATTTTCGTCGTTCAACACGCGGATCACCATAAATGTCTTGCACTGCAGCGTAAAATCTGTGTTACATATGAAAGCAAAGCGATTTTTCGAAGGTGGAAACCTTCTTCTAGTCAGTGCGTAGCAATGACACGGCGGAAGCATAAAAATAATTACTGGGAACGATGTTTGTTTCTATGCTGCCTATACGAGAACCAAGCAGCGATAGCAGACGACAGAGTCGAAACGACCTCCTCTCGGAGCTTCTCGGCGTCGCCGCTACGCGGCGTCGATTTCGCTGGAGTCGCGAATACCTGGAAGACCTCCTGTAAGAATGTTATTCCACCAGTAATTATGCACGTTGATGTCCTTGCCATTAAGCAAGTTCCCCCTAGTGAACACGACGGCACCTCTTCTTTTATTGTAAAGGCTGTGCAAATATTTTCGCAGCTTTACCCGCTTACGTAATTACACCATAACTTGAACATGACGCTTTTTCTACCACTTGTAAAATCGCCGTAGTAATACCGTTACTCAGATAAAGAAGACCCAGCTCTGCGGCAAACCATATGTCTACCTTTCTGTTACCGGCTTTTTCTAAAGTTAAAAAACAAATGTTCGCACCCATTTATCCAGTATGTTCAAGCCAGTCACTAAGGAGATTTAGCATGTCCTTAGGAGCTTTCAATCTGTAAGAACTAACCTTTTCACTTTGGTAAGTGAGATGGCACCAAATGTTAGTTGTGGCGAACAATCGGACTACAGCCTCTTTCGATCGCAGTAGAGCCTCCGATCTTCGATCACGTTAGTCATTATATTTTACTTCATAAATTATATCTTTATCGGATAAGTACTGATTATTAGTTATAATTCTCCAGCTACCTTCAGGAAAGATTGAACTGTGTTTCCAGGGAGGAACCAAGTCACCTATTTTCAGGAGCTGTCCGGAGAACCACAGGGCTCAAACCTCAGTCCCGTGATCTTTTTACATTTTGTTAACTACATTCAGGACGTTATACTGCGTTCTACTTTGTCCCAGTTAGCTGATGATATAAGATTATATCACAAAATTAAAAAGGTTATGACTGTGCCTTGTTGCGTTTCCACATCAATCCTTTAGTATACAGTACATGATGGGCAGATAATGAGCTTGTCATAAAGCTTCTTGAAACTAAGTCATAACGTTCACATGCAAAACTCTACCTGTTCTTTTTTGCTGCAACATCAACAAAACGTTCATTAAACGTGTGTCGGTTGCGCATGATATCGGTGTTATGGTGGACGATATATTAAAGTGTAATAACCATGTCGATTCAATCATGTTATCTTTCCCAAAAGGCGGGGCATTTTCGGTCTCCTAGACTCTGTGTTACGAAATCCATTTTGTTTTCTTCTGTGGAAGCTTTACTTTGCCCAAATTAGATTTCGCGTCAGTTGTCTCGAACAACTTCAGTAGCACTGCCTTCGTGATTTTAGAGTGACTGCAAAAAAGATTCGCAGGAACGATTCCCACGAAAGCGCTTTGTCCCAGCCTTACGCTTATGAAATAGTGCTCTGTCACTTGGGTTTTGTCGATTTACTAACTAGGCGAGGTAGAAATAAATGACCGCGTATTTTCGTTTACTATGACACTGCAGTACCAGAACAGTACAGCTATCTTATCTCATATGAATAGAAACATTGCAGTTCAACGTTTCTGCGGTAATCCGACTTCCGCCATAAATCATCTACGTTGTTTATCTCCTCTAGTTCGCATTAAGCGTATTTTTAATCAGCCCCCACGTCATCTTTTCTCAACTTTTTAACGATGGCTTGATGTCTTTCAAGAGTGGTATTTCCTATTGTGTGTGTTTTAGAGGACTGTGTTCTTTAATTTTTATTTGTCAACTGACTTTTTGCAACATTGTGCTAGGCCTCAGTTTTTTTTGTGTGCACTGTAAATAAATACAATATCTGCAGGCACGCGGGTATATATACATTGAAAGTGATTAACAGATTAACAAAAACTTAACAATATGTTCACATTTGCAATCGGTATAGAACGACTTATGGATGCATATATCCGGTTATTTGTTTATCATCATCAAAGTTTCACCACGGTTTTGGAAAAAAAAAAAAGTTTGAAGACGTTTTGTTAAAAGTGCGGTGCGAATTCCTAATACTGCGCAAATAGCATGCCAGAAAAACGCTAATGTTGGTCTCAGTTTGCCAATCCTAGGGGCCTAATATGGGCCTAATAAGATTTGCTCGAATGCTTTAGTTACTTCTAAAGTAATTTTCTCTCGTTTTTATACGACTTTTCTCTGGTTCGTTACATTGCCCACGTTCCAAGCATGAGCCGAAAAGGCCATGTATCAACCAAACAGCCCGCAGTGAGGCTTAATTGTGGCACTTTTCTGGCATTTCAGCGTTCTATTCGTGCCCGATAACACATCATCATGGAGAGGATATGTGCACTTTATTGAGGAAAAAGTTTGGCAATCGTTGTTTTATATATACTCCCTCCACTGTCGATAAACCCGTACTAATGCAAACCAAGTTTCATCAAACTTTTATTATCTATATATGCACCAAAACGGAACGCCAGTAAAGACCTGCGTTTGACCTGTATGTCTAGGAGGAACAATGCCGTATATGGCCGGGGGTCTCAAATATCTCCAAACATAGATTGTGCATCACCCACACTTTACCAGTAAACAGTTAGCTGATTTTCTTCACGTGCACGGCTCCCATAAATTTAACTAGATATTTAAAAGTTACATTGCTTTTTAAATTTATCGAGCCATCAACGCACTTTCTGCGCAATTATAGATTATGTTAATTTATATCATGATAGTAAGTAAGCTCCCACCCTCCAATTACGACTACATATAGAAACAAGAAAACAATGTGTAATAAATAAAAACAATATCTGATGTCTGATTTTGAGGGAAATCAAAACGGTACTTGACGATAATAAAATAGTTCTCGAGATATTTAGGAACATTGATGAAACTACATAAAGTAAAACATCTCTTCTGAGTAGGGGAGAAATATATATGCATCAAAATAATACGCCAATGTAAACACGATTGGGATCCAAACTTTTCGCTTGTAAAACACGTGATGTGAAACTTAACTTACGATTTTTTAACGAAACACGTTGCAACTAAGCGAGAATTCTACAGTAACGCGGCCACGTCTATCCCCGGGAGTGGCATTTGAAGCCAAGTTCCTGTGGGGATCGCCCATCGAGAAAAAACCTTGCATGCTGGGATTCTCGATACCAATGAAATACCAATTCTTAAGTTGGTACTTATTAAATACAAAAAAAATTTTACTTGGAAAGTTTAACAGCATAAAAGAGTTCGTAGGTATTATAAACAAAGAATATGCCGAATATATTTCAGTTCCACGCCCTCTTGCATAGAAGGCAAATGCGGCCTCGGAAACCCGCATTTGAGTGCAGGAGATTTTGATATATAGCGCAGAAAAACACCTTTGAAGCCACTTTTTAAAGAATGCAACAAATCTTTTCTTTTTTCATCGCAGCAAAGCAATGGTGCCGTAGCAATATTTGCAGCGTCTGTTGCCACCTCAACAAGTAAGTTCCGCCCCCTTGGCAGAGTTATGAACATCATAGTTGTTAAAAAATAATCTCTAATAATATTTCTAATACAGTAGTGAATTGGAGGCCCTTATATTCCTTATGCAAATAGTTTATTTGTCATTGTTTAATTTGTAACTAATTGTTTCTTTTATTGTAAGACAAAGCTTTTTTATATCGTTTAAGGAATAAATTTATCTTAATCGTCTTGTCTAAAACACCTGGGATTTTCAAGTATTTCAGTTTCCAATCCTGTGGTGCACACTTGCAATCGGCTTCATTGGGACCTTCTACACCGCTTTGGTAAGCAGATTTTTGATGGGTGCCGGTGCCAGCATCTCATACATTAGATTGTGTTTTTAGTCTTCGTTTGTTCAAGTGCAGAACATAGCTTCACTGTATACTAAGTAAGGAGGGCATATCTGTAACAGAACAAACTCGCTCGATAAAAACGATGGCAAGTTAACTAGTCCTAAATAGAAAGCTGCAAACATTTCACCAGAAGCGCACAACAGCCACACTCTTCGTTTTTGTTTAACTATCTGGTCCGTTCGGTATTAAGTACACGTTTTTAATAATCACAACGTTTAAAGTTTGCTGGCGTTTTTGTTTTCACTGTATGTTGAAGGTCTGAAAAGTGAGCCTTTAAAATAATATAGCATTTTGAAGCTGTCTATGGATGGTTGCCACAGTTTGTTTTTATTGTACAATGAAATAAGTGCATCAGAAATATTTAAGAAATACCCTATTGTAAAAGAACATAATTCGAGAGGAATGTTTATAAACGTTTTCCAAACAGGTTTTTGTCATAATATCCATACTTACTATCAGTGCAGACTTTAACGTCTCAAGACCCTGTGAAAAGATTTTCAGTCAAATATTTCGTCATACATCTGACACAGCTAATGTCACTTATCTTTTCGATCTTGAGCAAGCCGAAACACCTACATACGCTATAGTGCATTTCGATTATTTTGACGTTCATGCAAATAATTATTGCTGATTTTGCAGGGAGGTCTGAGGGAGTCGTCTGGACCGATTGCATGCAAGCCGTGCTTTCCCTTCTGGCACCTGTGACAGTCATTATCAAGGTCATTTACGACTCCAACTCGGATATCGTAAAGCTGGAGCCCTTCAGGAATTGGGATCCCAAACCTTATTTTCTTGAGTAAGTTCCAGGTAAATATCGGTGAGATAAGTTAGAGCATAATTGCTCCGAAAACATTCAAAACAACCGTCGTAATTACCGGAGCGTCTTCGTCCTAAACTATTAGGCCCCTTTTTTAGATAAAAGTTTATAGTTCCATAGTTCCATAAATTTTCTTATAAGTTGCGAGGATTTTTTGTATTGATGCGTAATTTCCTTATAAATGCCGCAGCTGATCGCCGAACATTAAACAAATAAAATCAACACATCAATCCCTCAGTTGCCGTAAAGTTATGACGCGTATCTTGGAAAAATAAATAAAGCACAAACCTCTGAGAAGAAATATGAATTAACTAAGGGCAGATAAAAAACATTCCGAGTGTTCTTGAATAAATATCGAACCCAGGATCCCAAGATCCTGAGCCTGGTGCCTTACTTCAGTGCCAAGTTAGAGTCTTGTGAAGCGATAGATGATTTGCTGCGCCAAGGGAATGAAGCTTGTGGGTTACCGCGTGGCCACGTTTTGTTTCAATATCATTGCATTTGGCGTCACAAAATAATTTTAAAAACGAGGGAGTGAAGGGAAACTAGCAAGACCAACACGTGGTTGTGTACTAACACATAGAGTTCTAAAGCCATTCCGTATTCGCACGTACAGTGTGCGGGTACTGCACATGAGTACAAAACCAGACTCACGTCATACGAGGCATCTGCGCATGATCATTTCCGAAAGCAGCGCCACCTTGGTGACGTGACGTCCGAGGGTCGAATTGGTGTATAACGACCACAGTCATGGGACCACGGTAGATACTTAAATACAGTTTAAAAATATATGTTCTCAACATTCCTGTAGTATTTTGCCCACTCTAGACAGTTATACGACGCCTTTTGTTTTTGCAGAAATGAAATACCTGGGCTAGTCGATACTGATTCATTATAAAACACAGCGAAAAATATACCGGGACAGAAGTGGAACCCGTTCGAGCCTTTGTAAGCTTTACTATGGTTCCCGTTTTTGTTACTGAGCTTGGTTTGATATGGTATTTTTGTTTCTGTCTGTAGTGAACAAAAACACATTTTAAATGAACTAGCTAAGACTCGACATGAGGAGAGCTGAAGAAAGCTACCGGAAGTTGCTTTGAAGTCGGTGGTGAGGGTCTCCTCAGATTTTTGTCGGAGAGCTTATGACTGAGAGTGGGTAGAGCCCTAAAAATATCTTAAAGTGCACTGATATCCTGACTTTTATTGAAGAATAAGTACGAAACACAAAAACATCGTTACAAAAGTTTTCAAATTATAGTGACGCCACCTGGCCTCATCGGTGTTTCAGTACCTAAAAATGGCGATCTGAACCTTCGAAGAGCAGAGTGTTACTATATTTTGCGTAATTGAATTGAATATGTAAGTCTTGTCCCGTGATAACAGTAAGAAAGATATGGTTTCACTTCTTCAGCTGTCATAGCATACGAAACATCGATGCTGTTTCCCAACCCAGAATCCAAATGCCAGTCGCTACAAGGGGATCCCATGTAGCACGTCAGGGAGACGAATGACTTGACGCAAGCTTGGCAATCCTAGGTGCCTAAATGGGCGAAATGCGATTTTGCTCCAAGGCGTTAGTGAGTGGCAAAACAATTTTCTTCAGCAATTCTATGGATCCAATTTGGCTTGCAACATAATTGTCAAATTACCAGATTTGATTGAATAATCACCAGTGAAGCCTAAATATGGCACTTGCTTCGCAATTTACGCCCAAAGCAGCCTCATTGAAACCGAGCATCCAGAAGTGAGGCCGAACTCTGGTACGTTTTTGGAGACTTAGGGTTATGATACATATACTTTGGCCAAAGGGGTAACGTTTTTCTCTATCTTGGCTTCTTTGCACTTTTAAGGCCCTACGTTACCAGACAGAACCCAATTGTTGTTTTAAAGAACTGAGCTGCTTAAAAACGTTCCGTCTCACCGCCCCCGAAGATTTGCGCTACTGCCATTGCGAGGAGACGGTATGGTCATTACCTGGGAAAGTGAGGTTGTCATCATCACCCACTGCACTCCACGAGGGAACGACAGCGATGACTCCATCCTACAGAAGCGTCATGGAAAAACCATTTCATCCGCATTTGAAAAAAGGACCGGAAAAGGCCGTAATCGTGATCTTTGATCATGACAATGCTCCAGCTCCTCCGGCGTCAATTTTTTAAAACGTTCTTCACAAACACAAGTATGCACTGATTCATTATTACTGTGGCTCTAAGTTAAGTTCTTGTAGTGGTGGTGGCCGCAGATTGGTTGATGGCAACTCCGGATTGCACCCTTGCCGTCGGAGGTCGTAGACAATCGCAGGGACGCCACAGGTGAAGATTACGAACTAATATATACATTTGCTGTTTATTTACATATTTTATTCAAACTCCTTTGCAGTTCTTAGGAGCTATGTGAGACTTCTGAGACTCCTTGCTGCGTCTGCCCCTTCCAATGCTCCGCGTAGACTCCTCATTCTTCTCCCACCCACCGCCAAGTTTCCCGGAATCCTCTCGTCTGTTCAGAATGCCCCGACGTCTACGGGAAGTTCCTCTCGGCACCTCGCTCGGTGGATTCGTTTCCCTAACCTCGCCCGTTCCGGCTTCGTTCGGGAACCGGTAGATCACTCGGTTCTAAACCGCCCTGCCCAAGACTCGGCGTTATTCCCAAAGCCATAAGTTGCAGACGGCCCCATCTGCTACATCCAGAGCCTAAACGTTCCGGAACCCGCTTTCCTTTTATTTTGTCCAAAACAAATGAAACACAAGACACGTACAAAGGAAGTCTTCGAACCTAACATCCCAAACACAAACATGGGCTCAAATACTCTCCATTGCGCAGTTAACAACACGAAACATATAAAGCGTATAAGACGCGTTTAACATATGTAGATCGTGATTTTGGTTAGCATGCACATTATACGGATAAAAATAAAACACTCTATACTCCTGGTACACCCGCAGTCAGAGCGAAGCATAAATGTGAATAAACACACTACAAGCCGACTATCTATGCACGTCACCAGAACAAAATAAATCATGCATGCTGTACACAAAAGATAAATCCTGTCAGGTGTGAGCCATCGTCACTACTCTGGACCGTTAAGCTAGACAGCGTATCCGCCCATTGGTTCATGGTTCTCTTGATGCATGATATGCGCATATCAAAGCGCCGAGGCGCCAGGGACCACCTCATCAGGCGTGCGCTACTCGTAAATGTGAGGGTGCGATATTGTAACGGAATTATGACCAGTGACCGCTTCAACTTTATTCCGAAGTAACCAGGTTTTGAGCTTGGATAGCGCCCAGACAATGCCAAATGCCTCTCGTTCGATTGTGGTCCAGCGGGTGTCTGTCAAGGTCAACTTTCTGCTCACAAAACCTATGGGTCGTTCCCTCCTCTCCTCGTCCGCCTGAGAGAGACAGGCGCCAAAAGCAAAGTTGGACGCATCTATCGTCAGCACATACTCCTTTCCGACGCCTCGCGCGGCCTGCTGGGACGCCTGGACGAGTTTTTCCATCAATGGCGTTAAGTGCAGCATCAGCACTAGCGTTTCATGAAATTTGCTTCGCTACCCATTTTGCTGTCAGTTTTGTCAGCGGAAGCACCAGCTCTGCAAAGTGCCGTGCGTACTCGCGGTAATAGTTGAAAAGCATTAAGAAGCTTCTTAATTCCTTCCTTCGTTTTCGGTCCTAGTATAACCTGCGTTGTCCGTGTGCGCTGGAGGTATAGGGAATGAGAGCATTTTTCAATTACTTGACCAAGGTATTTTACCTACTTCTGGCCAAACTGATACCTCGCCAGGTTAGCCATAAGCCCCACCTCTCCGATTGTCTTTAGTACCTCTGCGAGGTGGCTCACGTGTTCGTCCTATGTTTTGAAGAAGACATGGACATCATCGTTGTCCTTGTGCGCTGGAGGTATAGGGAATGAGAGCCTCCTTCAATTACATGACCAAGGTATTTTACCGACTTCTGGCCAAACTGATACCTCTCCAGGCAGGCACGTATCCAGGGTGTGACCCATGGGGCCGGCCCCCCCCGAAATCTTCAATCTTGCTGGGACCTTCTCTCCCCCTCACCCTCATCACAACATTTTGTCATGGGCGGGCCTTTCCCCCCGAAGCAAAAATCCTGGCTACGTGACTGTCTCGAGGTTAGCCATAAGCCCCACCTCTCCGATGGTCTTTAGTACCTCTGCGAGGCGGCTCACGTGTTCGCATCCTGTGTTTTGAAGAAGGCAGCCACATCGTCGTTGTCCTTGTGCGCTGGAGGTATAGGGACCGAGAGCCTTTTTTTCAGTTAAACGACCAAGGTATTTTATCCACTTCTGGCCGAGCTGATGCCTCTCCAGGATTTGGCCATAAGCCCCACCGTCTCCGATGGTATTCATATTTACTCTCCGAGGGTGGCTCACGTGTTCGTCCTATGTTTTGAAAGAAGACAGCGACATCGTCGTTGTCCTTGTGCGCATGCAGGTATAGGGAATGAGAGCCTTTTTCAATTACATGACCAGAGGTATTTTACCTA